>JBCJKH010034408.1:0-33823 GCA_039877255.1 Loriculus beryllinus
GAGTCCTTCCAATCATATAAAGGATTTTCACAGTCCTTTATCACTTCATTTAGCATTGCAAAATGCTAAATAACACTCACACTCTCCACCTGCTTCATACTACCTTGCCTTAAACACCCCTGAAATCGTGTTATTTCCAAAATCTTTTGATTTTGGAAGTGTAGAAAGCCCTTTGTTTAGGTGATCACTAATGTCCTTTATGATGTTTCTGGATGGATTTTCAGTTATTGCAGCCACAGTTAAGCTTTCTTGAGCCTTGGAACAGACATGGGAAATACACACCCGTTATCTGTGAAATCTGTGGACTTCTCAAAAGAAGGGAATGCAAGAGGAGGGCTTTCCTTCCTCTGCTCTATTAATATGCACTTTTTCTGTTAGTATTTAAATTTTAGTAACCTTTTCTGTTAAACCAGCTCAACTGAAAAGGTTCCACAAATAAAACTGGCACTAAAATCAACCCTAAAAGAGCAAAGCGTAGCCAATTTGAATGAAATAAAGGAACAATTATTAGAGAGCCCTAAACAGATTACCTGCTCAGTATTAAATTTAATCTTCATTACTGTTAACAGCAAGAGGATTCCTAACACCACCTCTGCATCTAAAGAAAAAAAAACACCAACCTGTCTTGGATTGAAATCCAGGTAGCCATGCAAGTACTGCACCAAAATCACAAAACACCTGCCAAATCACTTTTAAACCTGGTAAGACTTTAAGCAGCTTCTCAGATTTTCCTCTTCATCTTCACTTGCATAAAAGAGGGTTAAGTCTGTTTGCAAAGATCTTTGGCATGATCTTTAATGACAAATGACATGCTACCATATGCCAAAAAAAGAAGGGGAATACAGTCACCCCCAGCTTCAACTTTAACTGGAGCGGCTTTGTTCTGAGTGCCCTGAATAATTAATAACTACTCTGGCAATCAGTCATGCATTCCTTAATGGCACCTCAGGCATCAAGTATCCCATTCACCCACTCCCCAAGTAACAATGGACTTTATTACATCAAGTTTTCTCTGCCAAACTTATAACTGACATAGTTTAAACAAGTCACTAGAAGACTGAAGCCCAAACATGTATTATATGAGTTTGTAAGATTTCCCTCAATTGCATGTGGGTACTATACGGATTAGAGCTGTAACTGGGAGCAAGGGAGAAGAAGTGAAAAAGAAATGAAATATGGATTGTTTTTGCAATAAAATTCTAGGAGGGTTTAGGTGGTATAGCACTGCCAAAAACATGACTTCTAATAAATGCATAGCTGAACAGTCAAAATGCAGAACAACCGCTAAGCAGCCCTTAGTGAATAAAGCAGCTCACCATTAAGGACAGATTAAGTGACAGAGCAGATCATGAAAAGAGCGACCAACAGCTGTGCTGAAAGTAGCATAATCATTTTGAAATAACACAGACACTACTTTTTCTTATAGTAAGTTTTTCCAACACTTCCTTCCCCTTTACAGTATTCCAGACAAAATGAACTCGCAACTATACAACAAGAGGAAAGTGGAATTAGACCAGAATTAAAGTTCTAGGGGTACCCAGGATACACAATTTAAAATGGAAGAAATTCAGAATATTGAATTGCAATTAGCTAAAATCTGAAGAAAGGCTTCATGGATTTTTTCAGGGAGCATTTTGTTTGCACACAGTATGTGCACCGTTTTTATGCAGCGTCTTACAATCCCACGGTAAACCTTCCTAGAAAATGATGTTGCATCTATTTGACTGGAACTGCTGCAAGTCCTTTTGAGTGACTAACTCTTAGAAGTAATCAGATCACCAGCCATTCTCCCCCAACTTATTCATCATGTGAAAAGGTGGTTTGAAATATAATATACAAAAGAAAAAAATATATATACGATGAATTACAGCAGATTTAAACAAAGCCATTTCTCTTGCTCTTTAAGAGACCTGAAAATGTGTCCAGCGCTCCTCACTGTGTGTGGCCTCCAAATACAGACACAAGCTTGCACTGTTTTATTTCAGTTTTGCTTCATTTCTCCCAAAACAAACTCTCATTGCTAGTCTACCAGGCATCTCCCCCTTTCCCCCTTGTCAAAAAATGAGGGGGAAAACCCCAAAATTTAACTGTTTAGGACCAATTCATTGAAATGAATGACTAAGTGAATCAGTTATGTTTCTGTAAGAATTATTTAGGATTTACACTCATTTCTATAGCTGACATTTTTTTGCAGGGAGGTGGGGGGGAGGGCTGTAAATTTTAGTTTCTTTTGACCTGTTGGATGAGAGAGCATTAGTTTTAAAGACACATTTTGGGCATTGGTTTTCAGTTGCTTTAGGTAGAAGAAGCAGGTTTAATCCAGAAACTCAGCAATACACGTTTCACTTGCAATCTGCAGTCTGAAATGTAAAATTGTATTTTTCATAGCTTATTAAGACAAAATTTTTGACAAAAAAAGATCCCAGCCCTATTTAAGAGAGATTTAGAACTCAAGCCTCACAAACCGATAAGTAGTTGTTACCCTGAGCATCCTCGGGCTAGATGTGAATTCTAATGATGTGAAGGATGCTGCTGTTGCCTGCTGCGTATTGTGAGAGACAACATGCTTGGTTTCTAAACCAGTTTGTATATATAGTTGTTATGCTATATGAGCTTTGTTAAATGGAGAAAAACAAGGAACTAAAAATGCATCCTATGATGTCAGCTCTGGTTTTGTCTATTGAACAAGAAATGCAAGTATTTTTAAGATTAAAGAATTGTTTTGCAAATGTTGATGATTCGAAGGTTATAAGTAGTTTTCCCCAAATGTCAAGGAACAAACTCAGTCCTTTTGTACAGCACTGCATACAGATAATTTTACATGTACTCTGGTATTTTTAGGTGCCTTTGTTTAATCCATTCCACAGAAATCGGATCATACATAGTATGTAGCAGGTAGGACACAATACTAGAGCTGAAACAATGAAATCTGGCATCAGCCCACAACACATCTATTTAGGGATTTTCTTTTACCATTTTTCAAAAGTAAACATACTTATTACATTCTGCCCTCAGGTGTATGAAAGTTTAAACCTGGCCATATTTCAAGCTGGTTTGGAGACTGACATTTAATATCAAAATTCACCATTATCAGGTCTTACTATTCTACTAACAAGAGTCTAACTCACAAGAGTCAAATATGCTGATCAAACCTTTTATCGCTTTAGGAATAGTCATTAGTTAGGCCTGGATATTTACAAATATTCATAGGAAAACAACAGAAAACACATGCACACACATATATATTTGTACACATAGATAGCACAACATTGCATTCACTGACAGATATATTACATAGAAGATTATGTATTGTTGAAAAGATATGTGGGACTGTTATTTGCTGCTTCTCAGTAACCAGTTTTGTAAATGGGAAGAAGGGGCAAAAATGGCAAAAGCAATAAGCACACCAAATACATTTAAGTGTAGTGCATGTAAGTGGGGTTACAACATAGATTCTTTAGATCAATTTTTTATCGACCTTGCATATAGTTTGCACCAACCAAACACCGTAGACCACAAGAGTACTCAGGAGATTCACAAACTGAGTTATGAGAACTTTCACAAAAATACTCCTTACTCTCTTTAAATATGGAACACCTATTCTAAAACAAGTAAAGCCCTGTTCTGCTCCACTCTTTATGCTTCAGAACATTATCTCATCCTTAAAAAACTATAAACATACTTTGCTATCATAGATCTTTCATTTGGTGAAAAAAAGTAACAGAAATCTCTCGACACTAAAAATAGTCACATTTTTGACAATAAATTTTGTTTAATACCTGCAATTTACAAGAGTTAAGCAACATTCCTGAGAAGTCTAAAGTAGAGTTTCCAGGGAAAATGCAGTGAAAAATGAGTATTATGCATTGTCTGCTTTGTCACTGTAATGAAACAATTTAGAAGCATAAGAACTTCTGTGTTCTTCTGTTCTTATGGCTCTGTTTGTCTAATGGCAGCTGAATAATAAAAACATTAATTTCTCCAATCTTTCTGGTAACTTCCCCAGTGTCACACAGCTGATTCTTATGACGATTCTTCTCGTCAAAGCTACAACCTTTCTATTTCCCCCCCGCACTACAGCATTAGGAATGCAAACATTTTATTGAAGTTTCCTCACAAACAACTGAGCCCACAACTTCCCAGTCCAAAACCATCCAGCAAGAACTACAAGAACACTCAGTTAAAAAACAGAATCAAAATGTACTGTTCTGGAAGACAAAACTGCTCATTATTATTATTATTATTATTATTATTATTAAGAAATAAACAGTAATTAATCCGAAGCTATTAAAAGATTCTTTTGAGCTACCACTTCAAAAGATGTTGTTTTCCTGAGATGTTCCAATCTGAAATAGGTTACTTACTGGCATAAGAAGTGTATAATGGATGCAGAATC
The DNA here is from genome assembly GCA_039877255.1 of Loriculus beryllinus. Classification (NCBI taxonomy): domain Eukaryota; kingdom Metazoa; phylum Chordata; class Aves; order Psittaciformes; family Psittacidae; genus Loriculus; species Loriculus beryllinus. The sequence continues at coordinate 4,397 of JBCJKH010034408.1, forward strand.
CAGGTTCAGAAGGAAAATATTCATCAGACACAAATCTTATTCTGATTTGGTTTCCTTTGGAGATTTGTCTGCTTGGCACACTACTGGAACCACACCAGCGCCCTAAAACAGTGCCATCACTAGGCTCTTCAACTTCTACGAAGTCATACCTGAACAGAAAAGAAAATCAAATGTTTATTTACTGATAAAATTTCTGTAAAATTCCTGCTTAAATCAACAAACTTACTCTGCAATTTGCAAGTTTTTATGTTTATTTTTTTCAGTGCTAAAAGCATGCTACCAAAGCCAGCTATTTTAAACTCTGCTTCCAAGTTGCTACTGGCGTAATAAAATCACGCAGTGAGGTTAAAAAAATAAAAGCAGAGTTAGCATTTTGAAGAGACCCATGAGTATGGTTTTGTTTGCTCCTTTTACGGAAAGCAATTACAACATGTGGGATATGGCAGAACAAAGTCAGAGAAAGAAAGACTGAAGTTGTCTAAGTGTGGCACAGTAATTCGTACTGCAACATTACCAGCAATATTCTGCATGATACCAACGAAAGCTTGGGGCATTCTGGCACAGAAAACTTGCTCTCTTGTAACACCAGTAGCTAATAAGCTCTGGAAGGTTAAAGGTGGCTTAAGGAAACTTGAAAAGCACATTCTGAGTTTATGCATATCCCAGTGAAAAATTTGTTGAGCAAAGACCTAGACATACTGTGTCTCAGCAAGAACCTGGTATTTTGGTAATACTGACAGGAAAGATATGGGTTGGGAGCTTTGAGAGAATGAAATGTATTAAGCTTGATTAAGGTTTGTTGGTTTTTAATGTCTGGGTATTCCTGGGGATCCGTGAGCTACTTCAAATGGATCCATAAAAGGTAACTAAGAAATGCCAGTCACTTGACCTCAATAAGCTTCAATATGCCACACAAAGGTCCTTGATTCCACTGGAAATGTTTAGGGGGGTTCCCAAGTCATAAAAGCATTGAAAGCCACTGCTCTAGAAGGTACTTCTGGTTTCAGTGCTTCAACCTGTTTCATGTCAGTTCCCCAACTGCCCTCTGACAGAATAAACACTCCACATTTCAGCTGGATTTCCCCTGCTGCAGCCTGAAACCCCCCTTGAACCAGCAGCAGCCCAGCCTGCTGCTTTCGGAAGGCGCGAGTGCATCGGTTAAAGCACGGCAAGCATGTGGAAATTCACAGCTGCAGCTTTCACAGCCGTCATTTTAAACCACAACTTGTACTCTAAGCACAGCCATCCACCTCTGAGGAAGTTTCAAGGTTTCTCCTATCTTTGTGTTCTCTTACATGTGTAGTCATACACTAAATACATCTCACAGAATCTAAATCGGTAAATACCATTGAATCCTTCTCAAGGGTACAAACACTCCTACCTCTGATGACAGCAAATACTCCTATTTATAAAACACCTACACACACACAATATACCAAATGTGCCAAGCAATATTTAATGTGAAAATTATTACCTCATAAACGTTTTCTACTGAAAGTTTTCCTAGATTTTTTTCAGTAACGCTAATCTTTATAATGATTCCCAGTTCCCCAGTTAGACAGCAGGCAATAAATTCTCGTGTTGCATGTTTGTGTAAGACTGACTTGCACATTTATTATCTCAATTTAAAGGACCAGTATTTTTTTCCACTTAATTAAAAATGAATGCAATGAATATGCTCATTAACTGTGTTTAAAATCCATTACTGCCATGTACCACTGTTTTAAATCTTTGTTGAACCTATGATACTAATTACTTTATCACCATCTTTTTTTCTTTCAGACACTAATTCCTTTAACTGATCCACCAGTGGTTTTATTTTCTGATCAGGTATACAACTTCTTACAAAGGCAATGTGTGCATTAACTGGACTAAGACTTCAGGGCTCACACATTTATCAAATTAATTTTGAGCACTGACTTCTGTTTTTATTTTCTATTCAAGATCAGCCTATTAAGTTTCTAAGAACAACCTTTATTTTCCTTTTTTAGTCAAGAATATGAAATTATCTACTTTTCTCATTTGTAGAGAGTGAATAAGTTAATCATTACGTTTAGTGACTTAGGTTTAAGATATCTGGGGAGTCAGACACGGTCAGCGCTTCTAGATAACTCATAGAGTACTCTCTATTGCACCATTTGGTCTCCCAGTACCCCTAAAGTAAAGGAGAAACTCAAAATCCACAGTTTAAATCCTAGGTCCTTAAAATAAATGCTAATTAATTCCATTAGTTGAAAGGAAAAATAGAGGGAAATAAATATTCTGATCCACCCCCCAAAAAATTCATCTTTCTTATGTACATTTAGATAATCCTGTTTGTTGGGGTGTTTGTTCTATATTCAGTTCTGTTCTCCTTGATCTTTGCATGTGGTATCTGAAAACAAGCTGCCATCTGTAATCAAAGTATTTTCTGATATTTCTGTGTGTTAGTGTTGATTGAGAGGTTTCTCAGTCACCCTTCACACCTAATGCCCTTCTGATTATCAGAAATACATTGTTTCCAAGTGGTCAATCTGGAAATACTCTAATCATTATATAGCACTCACTGGTACTACGCTCCAGTGTGCACAGTTACCAGTATCACTATTTAAGGGATTTAGTAAAACCTATATTATAAGCCAATCAAATGTAATTTTTTCATGACAACATGGCAAGGTACATGCGCGGTTTGTAATGACCACTCCCTTACTGCAATGTCTCCCTCAGGACCAATTTCTGCTCTTTTATGCTCAGCAAACAAGTCTGGTGCTGTAGAAAAAAATGTCTGTTTTCATAAGCAAATATGTGAGTGTTGGCTTGTTACTGCTGAACACAGGAACTCCCTACACAATACGGAAGCTTCACCATCAGCAAGAGGAATCTTTAGAAACCTTGTCTGTATCAACAGAAGAAAGTTCCTCATGTTTCCTGGGCATAATGACATTTTTAGCCAGTAACTTAATTCCTGTCAGTTATCTAGGCTGAAGCCTGATGAAAGAATCTTCTATGTAACTAAAATTCCTCGCATTGTATATCTGGACTGAAGTCTGAACTTGTTGTGAACAGTAACAAAACAAAGTGGTTCAGATACTTCAGCATTTACAAGATTGTGCTAAATAATTCTGCAGCTTCACGTCACAGGGCTAAAGAGCAGCAGGGACAATAGCATAGCCATCTAAAATTATTTCCCCATCAAGAGAAGCTTGTAATTGAAATGCAAGAAAAATAGCATAAATAACCAAGAACTGAGAAGCTATTTTCCATCTGCAACAGAGCAAAAAAAAAGTAAAATGCACAATGAACCAAAGAATCCTTATTTTCTGTGCAGTGTACAAAGGAGAAAGCATAACCCTCTTTGACAATGGCTAAAGAAATCCTCTGGTGCTGTATCTACGTGCAATATATTATTCAACCATTACTAAGTAAAATTTATGACACAGGTAGTCCAGTCTCCTTTCCTGGGATGAAAGATGCTTTTGCCATTAGTCATGATGCCCACAGTGCCCTCCATTAGACCTGTTGCAGAATATGTATTTCTCTTCCCAATGGCTAAGGTGCCTGGGACTGCAGATTGAAATAACGAAGCAAACTTACTGGAAAAGAGCAAGGAAGCAATGTAAGCAACTTTAAACTTCAATGCCTTTCCAAACAGGAAATGTATTTTCCAAGGGAATAGGCTTTCCTCTCCCTTCTATATTTTTTCTGTCATTAGCTAAACATATTCTGGCAGGCTGTTTACCTTGGCTTGTGGTGCTGTGACTTTCTTGTGGCTCACCTCTGCCTTTGGAATTCCACAAATATATCAATGAGAGCAAGAATAAACCCACAAGGTAAAGCACTTCGTTATATCAGTGATGTTGGACGTTTTCATCTGTATATAGATGCATGCTAGACAAAAATCTAGCACACAAATTAAATCAGTTTGCAAAAAGTGAAATATATTTTTCATTCCCCCTTTGATAAGAACCCACTACAATTAGTTATTTTTAAATGAAGAAATAGGAAGTAGATATCCTGTCCTTTTTTTCCCCCCCTTCTTTCTTGACAGCATCCTGTGGGATGCTATAATATTTCCACCCCAACTTGTTTTAAAGTACATGGAATTCCAAGGTTTTCCTGATGCTGTCATAGCACACCAGAATACCTACCTCAGCTGCAGATTAAAAGCATTCAAGGTCCCCTGGCAGTTCACCAGACAAACTGCTACTGAATACAACTCAGATAATTTACATTTGGACAGCTTCAATTTTTGAAACATTCTGAATTACCAGAAATTGTCATAGTGAAAATACCATTTTGATCTTTTTTCTAAACAAACTTTTGTCACCATAATTCTAAAGGAAAATTTCCCCTCCCTTTTCTGCCTCCATCTGAAATAATTTTAATTTTTGCTAGAGAAATATGTAAATTTCCTATGGGGAAAAAAAAAACCAAAACCAAACTTGGTTTCCATTATTTAACTTAGCTGTGTATTTGTATAGAAAAAAAACCTGCATGAGCATTGTTGACACTTTAGATAGTCTCCACCTCTTAGGTAGCTTTTAAATCACATCTGAAAGTAACCACCTTGCTCTTTGTGACATAAACACTGTATTTACATATAGAGAAAAATAAGGCCAACTGTTTAGGTTGAAGACTTGTTTTTCAAAGCTTGTCAGCCTCACTTGCAATAGATTCTGAAGGCTTCCTCCAGTCAAACCAGCTCTGCAAGTAATGTTCTGAGTGGCAGATTCATGTTTATCTGAGTGGAGAAGGGAACACTGCAGTGTGATAGAGGCACTTGAATCCATGGTATCTAATGGCAGATCCAGCAAAACTACATGATGGGACTAGGGTAGTTCAAAGGGGAATGAAAAGCTTATGACAAAGGGTAGATGGAAAATGGGAACACACCAAGAAGGAAGAAAACAGAAGAGGAGAGTGTGGCATACTGGATTAGAGAAGTGGATTTCAGGCAAACTACAAGCCTAAAGATGTATTTCAGTTGTTAAAGGGAGAGTGTACTGCATCATTCATTCAACAAGTGGAGAACTTTCTTCTTGTCTACTGCAATGCTGCCCCTCTCACTGAGACTTCAGTAAGCTTTCCTCACAGACCAAGGCACAGAGACAAAAGATGTCAAGCAAAATGAAAATCAAAATGACACCAAAAATTAAATAATTGTTAAAAATGAAACTTCAGGTACTTGTGCACTATTTAGTTTATGGAAGAAGAAATCTTACTTTTCATATTTATTTCCCCTCCAACAAGGCCAGGCCAGCTACTATAACCATATACCACTCAAGTTTGCAAGCTTCAGACGTTTAACTAAATCCTTTGTCTTTCAAATGCATTAATTTACATTATATTGTTTTGTATTTGTTGCCACATAACAATACCTATATGAATCTCAGACTGGGAAAGACTGGCCCATTCAGTCCAGTCCTCTATTTAGCCAGTAAATACAAGATTCCTGAAATCACAAACCACTACCAGTGTGCATCAGTAAAAGTTAGCTGTTAACAACTCCACTTGCCAATCAGGCATCAGAATAAAAAACCTTAAATTATACAGAAAGCAAGTTTCCTGGCTGAAACAGTGACAGCACCAGCAAATACTCTACACAGGGTAAAAGTTCAGTAAACATGGTTCCATTCACCATTATTAGAAATATTTGGCTGGGCTAATTTGAGTGACAGTGAAGTCTGGGTACTGAAAAACTGGTTTTCAAAAATACCCTACGTAAAATTTTACATATTTAAAATATTCCCTCTGAATTTTGTCTCTCCAATAGGAATTGCTGAAACAAGTTATACAGAGTCATTTGACTCCAGTTCCTGAGGCTCACTGCATGGGCAATTTACTCACAGCATTCACCCACTTTAGAAGGGTTTGGCAGTGCCTTTTGCTATAAGAGGAAACTCCTTTGGATATCATTGCAGATTATCCAACATTTGAGAGTTACACTCTGTATTTTCTGTCACACTTTACGTGTTAACATAAAACCAGAGAAAAGATGATGGACCAGCAATGATATGCATAAATTTCCATAGTAGTACCTGTATTCGCTGATCCTACACACACTGTGTTATAACAGTCACAGATATAATTCAAATAAACAGTCACAGATATAATTCAAATAAATAACTGATGAGGTCAGGTTTCTGTACTCAGAAAATGATGTTTAATTATACACAAACATCTCTTCCAGCAATAGACATCACTCCCAGCCAATACAGCAAAAGAGCATAAAAACCCCCAAGTATCCTGCCATGTCTACATTTTCCATAAAACAAAGATACTCAAGGTATAAACAGAGCACATGTCTAACTGCCACTCACCAAATATGGGTTGTAGTTTCTGTGCCAACCTACTCTGAATACATCTATTTTGGAATACACAGTATTGTACATTAGGAACTGCCTTATGGAAACACAGATTCATTCACAAATGTTAGATGGTTGCCATGGTTCTCTCCATTTAATCTTTCCTCATACTGACTACTAACAGTCTGAGGCTTCTAAGACAACTGCACAACTCTCTGTATTTCTACCTTGGTATTTAGGACACATGAAAAAAAAAGTTTAATCCTTAGACTTCAGTTTTCTTCCCCTTTATTCGCTGTAAGCCAATTTGATCATAAACGTACATTTACAACACTACAAGTGAAAGTGAAAGTGAAAAACAAAACAGAGTTCAAACCCCAGAATTCTAATGTTCAAACATTTGAACATTTTCATGAAAATAAAAGGATGCACCAGTTGTTTGATTTGGAGAAATTAACTGTTGGATTGCCTGCCACTCTGCAGTCTACCAGAAAACAGATTTCCATTTTCTGTGGATCTGCAGAAAAAAGGAGACATCACGTGAAGCTGAGACCTATACACTTTGCATAATAGGTTTGCCACTTGGTGAGCTGGAGTAAAAGCGCTGCATACAGAAACAAGAAACCCTAAGAAATGCATCTCTTCACCCGCCTCCCCAAACTCCCCTTTGTATCAAAACCTTACTTCAGGGCCAATCAATGAACCTAATCTTGCTGAAAACATATTATTTCCCTGATGACTAGTACACTGGCATTCAGGCACCTCTAGGAAATAAATCATCACGACTGGTATCTAGGTGCACTGCTAAGCATTTAAGTACCTCAATCTTCAGTATGTGAACATCCTGTCCTGAAAGTAACTTCTGCCTTGTGGAATGAAAGGGAAATTGACTTTACTCAAGAATGAGAAATTGTAAACTAGATACATTGATAAATGTACTTCAGGCTCTAAAACAAAATTCTATATTCAGGCAGTGAGCCCGTAACTATTGATGCAAATATTAAACTACTGATACAGATAAAGCATGTAAGGAAGTGTTTCCAGGAACACAGCAATCACAGAATTCAGTCTTTGACAGCTTGTACTACAAACCAATTAATACTGGTGTAACTACTATTGGTACATTATTGCAAGCAATTGAAAAAGAATCTTATAGAAAAAGACACTGTAATCCTGCAGATCAAAAGTGGAGGTAAGAAGGAACAAAGATGGTTTTCCAAACTCCTCCTTTTAAAAGGCCAAATTTCTTAGAACCTACCTATACTTCTCTTCTTTGTGCCACAGAATGGTAGGTATCCAGTGTCAGTCAGGATAAGAAACATATTTAGCTCTCTTTTAATAAGGACTAAGTTTGGTCTGAAAGTAGCATTATGAGTAGAACAGAGACACAAAACAAAAAATTGCATGAAAATTCATACCAACATTATTATTACTGTGTATTAAAGACAAAGATGAATTTGGGAAAATTGCAGAGCTTGAAAAAACACACTAACATAAATGAATCCACTTGCAAATAATACCTCAGTCCATTTACTTACCTTGGCATCTTAAAATGCAAAGAAAGAAGTTCCACAGGGAGTAAGTTTCCATGAGTTTCTATTGCTCAGGGTTACTATGCTATGTTTACCTTTTTTCCTATTTGACTACATATTCTCCTGTAGCCACATAAAATACAGTGAGTAAAAAAGATTATCTACAAAATCAAAGTCACTTGGAAAGGTTATTTTTCAAGGACTAGAAAATGGGTAACATCTACATGGAACGTTTTCTTGCACTGTTCTGCCTCCAGTCTGTCTGCTTTCTGCTAGGGACTGCATGTGTGGACCATATATTTCCTCAGCATCCTGCACATGTTATGAAGTAATAATGCATGTAACAAAAGTGACAATAAGATGGATTATTCTTGCCAGTACCCCTATTCTTTGTCACTATGTGGTCCCCAGCCCCCTGAAGTAATACCTGTACAAGTTGTTATTATTATGTACTTACAGTATACCATGTGGAAACAGCCATCAGAAATCAGAGGCCTGCTGCACTGGACACTGTACTCTCTAAAGCACATTTCCATTCATACAGAGTCAGCCCATTGGTCCCAGACAGCATACCAGCTCAGTAAGTATCCTACACCATACAGTACTACCCTCTCCAGATTTTGGATAATGAAGTGCCTGACCAGCTTTTTCCCAGTACTTCTCTGTAAAGTCTGGTACATTGTATCTTGGAAATTACAGTGCTCATAATAAATCACATGTTCTTACTGTACAGATCAATATTTTGTACAAAACCAAAATCTTCAGTGGAGCTCTGAGCTCACATCAACAGCCAAGGTTGTAAAGAATTCTTGCTAACTCACTATAAAATTTCTAACACTATTGACACAGTAATCAATATATCAGCTGCTGTGGAAGTTCCATATTTTTACCATCGTTTTTCAAGCAGCATTTAAAATATTTATTCTAGTATCCCAAATAGTAATTTTTTTCCATATGCACATTTCTTATAATGTGGAATGTAGCAACGACTCCAATCCACAATGTGAAAACTACTGGTTAAGCAATTTCATAACAATATTCAAAAGCATATTTTAGAAAACAAACAAACAGAAAATGCCCAAGGGGCATTTTCAGAGTGCAAAGATTCACTCATGGCAGTGCAGGCAGCACCCCTTCCCCTCAAGCATACTCCAATGATACAGCATCATCATGGCCTCATTATGGTTGTTTCCCCTCTCCCTTTACCCTCCTTTTTGTCTACCTCAATAGAGGTAGGGGCTCCATCTATGTTTATTTAAATGAAAACACCTTTATTTCTTTAGTTCAGCAATACAATAACATATGGTCTCTTGGCTGCTATGCTAGCACACAGGATTTACCAATCCCGGACAGACCATTTGTCATGAAGGCCAATATCCTGCTTCAGGACAGGCTAGTAATTGCTACTTCAACAGAAAGTGGAAAATCCCTATAATGTAACCAAGCAGTCACGTAAGACCACATGAGGCAGAAAAAAGAATGTGTTCCCAACCCTAGCAGGAGATCAGTTTTCACCTGAAGAGTGTAAGGAGTTTCTTCTCAGTTCAGTTTATCTAGCTGTAAATTAGCGGTCATAAGATTATGCAAGCCTATTTTTAATCCAGTCACAGCAAATGAATTAAAGGCTAGTATGAAGAGGTACTACTTAACAATTGCTGCTAGCTTACTGGTTTCTCTCTTCCCATATAACAGTCAGAAAAGGAAAAAATCTATTCATTTTACCTTATAAAACCCCTATGACACTTCCACATGACCATCTCACTTTCTTATAAAATCAACCTTCCTTTCTGCAATTTCTCATCCACATAGATCTTCTCAAATATCCCAATTGTCAGATGAAAACAAATTCATGTAAACTGCATTACATTTCACTTCTACTTTATCCTAATGGAGCAGCATCAAGTGAAGCCAGGACTGTTACTGATTTGTCTGACACTATTTGCTGGTAATGCTGCCTAACTACAGTTTCATGCGAGCAACATACTTTGTTAAAACACTGATGATGCACATAAAGAAGCAATCAAAGTGACCACAGCATCTAGTGAAAGCGAAAGAGGAAAGGAACAGGACAGGGGAGGAAGAGGAGAAAGAAAAGCTGCTTAACAGGTGAAGAAATACAACCATCCATCTGGGATTAGGACAGTTGGTATGTTTGCTACTCCTGCTGACCAAACAGGAGAAAGCTGCTTATAAACCTGATGGTGAGCCTATGGGCATAACTGTACTGGGACTTCCAGTGACCAGAAAGCACTAGGAAAGGAGTGCATACTATGTACGAACTGGGATATTAAGATACTACACAGGGTAATTTTAGATTATGTTGCTGGGCCTGCCTTTGCAGCTTGCATTTCTCTTGACATCAGGACCTACAAGAGCCATACCAGAAACTGGAGGTGACTACAAAGTCTGTCTAGATCCCTAAACTCAGGCGGTGACGGCTCACAGTGTGTTTCTGTGCCTCCTTATAGTGGACATTTCCTTCTAACTTTTAACAAGTGGTGGGGAGGGAGCAGGGGATCTGCATCAGTAACAACTGTTCCCAGAGCATAATAGACAGAAGCAAGACCCAGCACTGCCACACATATTTTTGAAGAAAATTACTTCAGTGTACACCATTAGAAACAGCCAACTATGGTAACATGGAACGATTTTAGAAGCAATAAATTAGGATTAGAATCATTTACAAAAATATTTTGATACTGTGGACATAGTTTACTTTATTCAAACAGCTTGCTAGAGACTGAGTAGACCAGGAAGGAATTGTAAGGAGCCTAAAATGTTTTCTAAGGCAATGAGCTCAGCCTCTGGTGTGAAAAAGGAGTAAGGGATTATGTCAACTGCCCACTCATCAGCAATCACTCTCCTAACACTCATCTGGGCTGTGAAAATAGGTTTCAGATTACTTGTGAAATAATACCCATCAGAGTGACCCATAGCAACAGCGGGTACTAAAAATGACTGCTGGATTTACTGTGAAGAAGGGAAATATGGGTGGGCAAGAATTCAGTGACAGACCCTGTTTGTGCAGCATGTCCTTCTGATCATATCATGAAGGCTATGCTGTCCTCATTCCGCTCAGAGAAGCATCTCCCTCTCTTTCCCCCTTTTATATCGCACTTTGATTTGCTTAGGGAGTAAATTTTGCAGAACTGATACTCTTTTCGAAACTTCAGAACTGTTTGTTACAGAGTAGCATCAGCTGTAACTGTACTGTGCTTTGGTCTTCTAATTTATTTTTTATCTTTTTTTTACTGCCTGCATTGTCTACTTGGTAACATTTACAATTCTGTCAACATGAGAATGATATTAAAGCAACTTTTAACAAGCAGTAGAGAACCCAAAGGAATGAGTATACTGCTGGATACAGCACACACCTCTGCCAGTGTGAACCGTGGACAGCAGCTAAACCAGCACAATGGGACCAGCTGGATGATGAGACGGTGCTTGAACTACTCGGTAATCAAAGAATCAATTTGTTCTGGAATCATGGAAAATAAAAAAAAAATAAAAAAAAAAAAAGAGCTGTCTTACATAAAATAAAATAATAATAAAAAATAAAATGCAAGGAACCACAATTTTGTTCAGTGATATCAGAACAGAAACAGATCCAGATATTACTTCTCATGAAAGACCCAATCATTTTTTTTTCAAAGCATAGACAGCAGGATGCACAAGTCTATTGGAACCTTCTGTGTTCATTAAATTGAAATAACATTGCTACAACTGAACTCACGTGAAGAAAAATAACCTTTGTAGTTCTAATCTTTTTTTCATTATATGTAAAAGAACAATTTTTAGATAACCAAGGACTGTCTCTAAATTAATCTAACTTCTTAAAAACTTTGAAGCCCAACCCTCACTCTCATCCTCCATTTAAATTCATTCAGCATTTAAACCTCTCTTGAACTGGTGGCACCATGCAGTTGTCTTGCAAATGGACTAAGCAACTGAAAATAAAAACCAATCCAAATGAAAATAAACAATCCCAGAAACATGGGAAGGAAGTATTCCATCAGCTTCCTTAACACAAGTTTTACAGCACTTTCTATGCACTGCACCAAAAATGCGCCTTTTCTGCCACCAGTAAAACACCAATATTGCTACCAAGAACATAAATTAGCTATTTCATAGTAATTCTTTTCCATCAGTAATTTCAATTAATCTAAGGTGCTTGAATGCTAGAACTCATCACTTTAAATTATAAGACCCCCTTTCAGGCTTTGAATAAAAGTGATTACCAAATAATTAGTGTGTTGGGAAAAGAAAAAAGGTAAAAAAGAAACTGTGAATCGATGAATGAGAGTTCATATGCTTGTTATAATTCCATATATTAATGGAATCAATACTATCTAAATGGATCTGACTTGCAGAGCAGAGCTATAGTAAATTTTAACTTTAGTATGATTTCATTTTTGCTGAAGAAGTTAAATCCAATAATGAAAGAGATACTGACGTATCACTGATACACAGTCATCTAAACGCGGCCCAGCCCACCTATACACATAACATCTAATAAAAACCAGGTGGCTAAAATTAAACACACTGAAATTTTAAGGCAACAGCTTTGAGAAGAGAGCATTAAAGACTGCTCTTCACTGTAACATTCATCTCTGTTCTCAGAGTCTGTGGGGTTTGGTGCTGACTCATTTTCCTGTTTTCAATTTGAAGTCTTAGAAATTCTGGGGGACTCCTCACTGCTTTCTGAATTTTCAAACAGAGGTGGCAGCTGCAACCCCTGCATCTTCAGAATGGGGGATGGAAGAGGAAGAAGCTGCCCAAATCCCAGCAGTCCAGCTACTTAGTCAAACAAGTCACCATGGGACTTGTCTGCACCAGTACTTTAAGTACAGAGTTCGTTGAAAGGTCTTCGTCCAGTTACTCAAAGTCAACTTGAACTTTGTGCTCACCCAAGAGATAACTTCAATCTCTGTAATCACAGTCCATGAGAAGCATTTAAGAATGTCTAATAGTAAGGACAGCCCATCAGTTGTCAAGAAAACAACTTTCTTGGGAACTAGACCTTGATAAGGAACTCACTGCCCTCAACAGCCACAGAACTAATAATTTATTTGAACAGTTACATTTTTTCTGAATCTGTGCTCAATTTCAGTACATTCTCCACACATATATCAATATTGCCTCAATAATGCACTCAAAAAACCCCAACCAAACTATTCCAAACCCTTTCTTTTTCCCCTGAGACCATGCTTTGGGGTGGATTTTCATCTTTCTACAAGAAAAAAATGCTAGCATTATTCTTTCATATATGTGGTCTGTTATGCTCCAATGTACTTCCATAACAAGGGGCCAAACAGAAACAAAGTATCTGTCCTTTTTTCTACCAAAGCACTTAGGAGTTGCAGTTATTCATCCATATTTTACATGCTGGACGTACAGATTTGTAATAACTACAGAAAGGAAGCTCCTTGTGGTGCAAGTTACTCACTGTGTCTTACATTACACAGAAAAGTCCTTTAGAAAATTACATAAGAAAATGTTTAGCCCGTTTTGTGTTTATCATAACTTATCACTGCATAGTTTGCATTTGACACAATGTATGTCAGAAAAAAAAAGAAAGAAAAAGACAGCTAAGCAAATATTTTCCTTTTTCATAGCCACTGACTAAAGACAGTGTCTGTATGTTTCCTCTTAATACATTTGTTTCAGTCTTGTCAGACTGAGTCAAATCTTCAATTTTTTTAACCCTTGACAACAATTTCCTACCAATACATTCATTAGGAACACATACGACTGTTGAAGGCGGCTGGGTTATGTTTTCTACCACAGAACCTTGATGTTCCCTGGGTGGAAGGAAATAGCTTGGGCACAGTTCAGTCACGAAAGATCTGAAGTGAAGGCAAGTTGCTTACAGAGACGTTAGAGGAAAGGGAAGTAGTGAATTTAATGCATGTGGCTCTGTATCACACAGCATCATCCTAAGAAGCATCATCCTTCTCTCAGAGGAAGCACATTCCTAGTATTAAGAGTTACGTATTTAATTTGATGTGGAGAGCAAAAAAAAAATTCTGCTCACATGTATTTTGCTCCATGTTAGCACTGAGAGCTGCCTTTGGCTCAATTAATTTTCTTCAGGCTAAAGTTGTACACATTACACATATTGGGCAAGCTTTGGGAAGTCTTTCTAAACATTATAGATAAATGCTTCACTTACACTCCTATATAAACAGATTCACATACGCAGCTGCTAAAAGTCTCCCTTGCTACCACTCAAAAAAAACCCCAAAATTCCCACAAAATATTTTTTCTTCTCCTACTGCAGCTTTGTATGTAATGCTCCAGCATGCAACCTACTCACAGCATCAGACTACCTTTTACAGACAACTCTAACAGCCATGCTCTTTCTGTCAGAGGAGTTGATCACACAGCTGTTACCACTGAACGTTCTCAGATACAGAAAGCAACAAATATGGACAACAAGCAACAACTGAGCAAAAAACAGTCCCTCCTGGTCAGACAGAGTTATGGCACCTCCTTGATGACAGCAGCTGTCAGACACAGAATTCTAATGGCCTCATGATTAAAACAGCACTGAGGGGCTAGCATCATGAAAATAATGATCTTATCAGCTGTCATATCAGCAAAAGAAAAGCTGCTGCTTCTCTTCATCAGAATGGGTGGGCATCCAGAATGTAAATCTACTATGTCTCTGTTAGCTAGAAATTCTCTTACATAGGGAAAATTCACTGCCAGTTATAATCACGTGAACAGCACTGCACAAAACAGCCAGGAGATTGCATCCTTCTCCTTTCCTGTTTATTCCATTTGCTGGGAGATTTCTTTTGTTCGCAACCTCTTTCTTTCACAAGTCACAACTGAAAATTAAACAAAATATACAAGGCTGAAATTACTGCAATATTGCAGAGATTTATATATCTGTATTATCAACCAAATAGCCTAAATCTCTCCTGAGATACATGCAGATTTAGTTTCCATGTAGTTTGAAGTTTGTTGTTCTTTGGAAAGGACAGTGGATTCTTAACATTTAGCCCACAGAAAGGATGCTGTGCAGATGAAATAGAGCTATTGTTAAAAATCATTAGCTGTATTTTATGCAATGCAGAGATGAACTGCCTAAATTTCAAGCAAATTGCAGTCGTAAAACCAGGACAAAAATCACCTGGAGAAATAGAAGCAAAATATCAGAAGTTTATTCTAAAAAAAATAGAATTGAAACTTTGTTTCCCAAACTTACAGAACACCACAACTGTGCTTAAAACTAGTAAGAATTACTATAACAAGCAATGCATGTCAATGCTGCTCCAGGTAAGGCTGGGTCAGGATTGCTGTTCTGAAACACAGTCTGCTGTAATGCAAATAGTCTACCTTAGTAGACACTGATAAGTGAACTGAATTGTAGGTAAAAACGGAGCTGAAAAAAAAGCCAAGCAGGATCACTCTGATTCAGATTCGGGAAAGTATTTAAAGTGGAGACTAGATCAGTACCTTCAGTGTAGCTGTATAGTCATGCTAGATGAAAAGACCTCATAGAATACCTTGAAGTGTCAAAACTGATTTTGGAGAAATCCAAGTGTGGAGGTCAGATTAGCGAGATACAGGCAGAAACTTGCCACTGCTTCAGGATACATCTAGGACATTTTTTATCCAGCACTACTGCTGCTTCCCTGTTACAGAACTATGTTAAGAAAAAACAGACTTTATATGTAGTTGGAGCTGGTTTTGTTTATTTTTTTTTTCCCCAGTGTATGAGCAATATTTGAATTCCTACGACATTTAAAAGCTGCTAATTATCTCAAACTAATACTCCAGTGTATTCTCATCAGCCCACTGAGCTGACAATTCAGGGCATTACAGCCTACAGCAATGATGGAGAAAGTTATGGCATTGAATAGAACATGCAGCTTAAGCAGGTAGAGGAACTGGAAACTGTGAGAATGACCACTACAGGCAACACTTGAAGTCCTCTGGTGCACTACAGATGGGAGACAAAGATATCCTAGTACAAACCGTACACTGTTCCACAGGTATTTTAACATTACTAGGATGCCGTTTTTACCTAGTTTCAGTCACAAGAACTAAAGGATCAGGTGACTGTAAGGTACAGAGTTATAATACATTAAACTGAATGTCCTATTTTATTCTGCCCTTTGTCATATAAACTTGCCTTTGCAGAAACTGTCAAGTACTCTATAGCAACATTACAGATCGTGTGCTTAAAGATGGCAGAAATAGTAGAGCAATAGAGTACGTGACGCAGTCAATAAAACCCCTTAGCTTTTCTACATAAGGTACTAGAAAAACAAATAATTTTATTAGGAACTACAGGAGATAAGAAACGTAAGACATTACTTATAAAGAGAGATTACTCTGATAACTGGTAGCTTACCTGGCCTGTGAGGAATTGTTTTGTGTAGTTAACCTATCTGTTATTACATCAACTGGTCAATTATTTATACAACCTTTACATCAAACAAGGTACATACTCTCTTCCTTTACTGAGTTTGTTACTGAATTTAAATTTCATAAGCACCCCTAGCTATGTTTTCTTCTTTTGTCTAAAAAAACCAATATAACTCCCTTTTCCAGAAGGTCGTTATCTTCCAAGCCAAAAACCCCAATGTGTCCTCAAAGGTGCATGTATCAGGAATTGCATCCACAGAACTTCCTGGTATCCCTGCACAAATATGAGCATGATAAGATTATGAGTGACTTATTACTGTTTTTTAATTTCATCAGTACTTCTGTATTCAGCACATTGTTTACTTAAAATAAATGTACTCCCATTAAAATACGAGTCTAGTTGTAATATTAAAAACATTTTAGCTTATCTTACTTTTTTCTTTGCAAGTGGATGAATGAGTCACCCTACCTGGATTTTCTTTCACTTGCCCCTTCACTCTGCCATATGCAAAGAAAAGAAAAAGGAAGCTAAGTTTTCATTTAGAGAAATGAATTATTGTGCAAAGTGAGGACACTCATCTGAGCAAACATATGTTTGTAGTACTTAGTGTTTTAATTATATCTGACACAGCCTTAACAATTACTCCTGCCAGAATCTCCAAAGGAAGATATATGCCCATCTTCTATGAACCTCATCTCTCTAAGGGTAAGTGCAGAAGTAACATTAAGGAAATTCAAATTGACATGCAAAGTTGATACAAAAATATAAAAACAACCAAGTATTATTTAATTAGAAAAACTAAAATCAAAAATCAAATCAAATGTGCATATAAAGTACTGAAAAATAAAACCAGAAACAAGAGAAGAAAACAAACAACTACTTTGAAAGGAAAATCTTGTGTGAAGTACCTCTCCAGGAACACATCAAAGGAAGATCTACCATTCAAATAATGTATTTTATCTGTTACTTAATTTACTGAAAAGAGCTCAGGCAACATACCACTGTTCACACATTGGGCTTTTTTACGATGTGTTGCTCTGATGGCAGACAGATACAGGATACAAGAGTTTAGGATCTCTCCCCTTTCACCCACCCACAGAAAGCATATACAATGTCAGCCTCTACTACCTCACAAAATATCCAAAACTTGATCAATCAAATGATTTGGTTCAGAACCACATTCATTCTGGTACCTGCTATGTCATGGCTGTTTCCCGCTCTAGCTACAAAGCCTCCAGCTGTGAGTCATAAAAAGGAAACACAGATTCCACAGGTCCTACAGAAACCCACACCAGCCACTGAGCACACAGAAAACTGAATTATTGAAGTCCAGAAAAATAACAATACCATTCAAGAATGTCAATTAATGCCATAAGTGCTGTTTTTCATAGAGAACTGAGAACTTGACCACTAAAGGCCATTAAAATACTGTACAGCAGGGTGGTTGTTTTTTTTGAACGGGGATGTAGCACTTTGTGTTGTGACCTGAATTCCACTTCGGGTACCTTGCTTACCCAAATCTTCCCTGTAAAAATTAGACATTCATTCCTCTAACATTCTTGTCAAGAATATTTTTCCAGATGTCAAAACTTTTGAGTGAGGTATTTAATATTTTACTTTTTTTGTACCATAGAATATCTGTGGTGCAGATACTCTATGCAGAAGGAAAAATGGAGTGATCCCAAAGCTTTCAGGCATGAAATCCTTCTCTAGCACTGCGAAACAAAGTCATAAACCAATACTTTAAGATATTGACACACAGGCGTTATTTTTGCGAAACTGAAGCAACGTTTTTGTTCCATCCCCCACACCTCCCTTCAGATTTTTTAAGTTAAAGGAAAAGTAACTTACTTGCAAATGTCATCTTCTGGGTCCTCAAGCCCAAATCTTTCATCAAAAGTAAGCTGTATCCATACATTTTCATCTACTGCTACTAATCTCCATACTAGTACAGTATTACGTGGGTATGTGTGAGGAAACTTGGGGCTGTGAATACTTCCATTAGTAGTCACAGTAATTATCTTCTCATGCTGAGGATCCTGCACCCCTATAGTAAAGACAGAAAACAGATGCATCAATACTCATTTCTTCTTTTCCTAAAGTGTTTGTACAGGATGCACAAATAAGGACACTTTTGGTTTGCTTTTTTTGACCTTGCGAGAAATTTCTGCTTGGAAAATCTGTATAGTGGCAACAACCCAGAAGTGGTATTACTTTGCTGGCAAAATGTTATTCAGACCCAAGCCTCAAATGCTGTTTGGAAATCAGAACAGAAGTTCAACTGGAGATAAAAGCAATGTGACTGTAAACACCAGAATCCTCAGAGAAGCCCAGCAGCCCAAGGGACTACGTCATGCAAATTCAGTTATTACTGAAAACTGCACAGAAATCGCATGAGGATACAGGGAGAGGTCTGCTCTCACCTACCACAAACAGGATGGTCCAAATTTGTCTCTTGTTAATGGAGACTGCCCTACATACATTGAGTCTGGTGATAAAGATTTTGATGACTGCCTCCTTCCTGAGGGCTGTGTCACAACGATGTTATCCCAGTACAGGAAAAGAAACTGGGACATGCTTGGGAAACTTGAGAAGTCACCAAGTATAAGAAATTAGACGTTTACTGACAAGCCTCAACCAAGGGCATTCTTCAAATTTCTTCACAGCATTGTTAGGCTAAACACATGTAAAATTAAATTAATGTTTTACAATGCGGCAGCAAATGAATCCAGAACAAATAAGCCAACTACATTTGATTTTTAAAGCACACAGTAACACTTGAAACCCCTGAAAAGGTGATTTCTCTTCAGGCATAATAACTTCAGTTATTACGCCTGGAGTCTTTCTTTGTAGACTCAGGAAGTCTACATAAGCCTTTCAAAACTCTTCAGGTTATGAATTCGTAACTATGAGGAGTTACCAAAAAGAAAGGACTCCTCCAGTGAGTAGGAGCTATACCTTCTTTCAGAGCTCCAACCACTCTCTTCCTTGAGCAACTCAAGGAGCCTCATTCTCAAGCGCACAATATTTATATTCAGCAGCTGGAATCAGGCATTGACCTAATCTGGACACAATTTAACATTGTGACATACAATGATGAGATCTCTAGACTGTAAGATTTCATTCCATAAGCACATCACATGAAAAAAAGCCTCTTTGTGCTACAGCACATGACTTTTATGATCTTTGTTTTTTTTCTAAAAACCTGTATAGTGTCAGTTTGACATTTCAGTCAGTAAATCACAGGAATTCTCAGAGTTTCCTATTAATAACAAAAGTTTGTAGTTTTGTACTGGGCAGTTAATAATATTATTTTGTTTTCACAGAATCATAGAATGGTTTGGACTGGAAGGAAATCTTCAAGATCATCTAGTTCCAACCTCCCTGTCATGGGCAGGGACAGCTTCTATTAGATCAGGGTGTTCAAAGCCCTGTCCAATCTGGCCTTGAACACTTCAGGGATGGGGCATCTGCAACTTCTCTGGGCAACCTGTTGCAATGTCTCACCATCCTCACAGTAAAAGACTTCTTCCTAATATCTAATCTAAATCTAGCCACTTTTAGTTTAAAACCACTCCCCCTTGCCCTATCACAACATGCCCTTGTAAAAAGTCCCTCTCCAGCCTTCTTGCAGGCCCTGTTTTCAGGTATTCATTGTCTTTTTCAGTTAGACATTTCATTTTATTTTTGTGATTGTTTTATAACTAGCATTATGATGAACATTCATCTGAAGCTATGTAAAACTATATATGCCTCAGTCTACAATGAAAATATACACTGCAATTGTACCTTATTATAGCTACATGTAAAGGCTGACAGCTAAATGAATGTAGTGCAAGAAAAGAGTGCCACAGAAACAGCATTGCTATTTTAAAAGAATTAATCTATACTTAAATATAATGTAAAGTCTGACAGATTTTTGCCTTCTACCCTTTTGGACTTGTGCCTTGTGGCATGAAAATGGTACATTTTCTTTTAAGCAGAATTGCTGCTTATACAAAACTGATGGAGTGTGGTCTTGCCAGTATCCACACACTGCTGCAGAGGCCTGACTGCCTTGTGTACAAGTAAGAGAGGACAGCACACAGTAATAAGAAAAAAAGCACACACGCCAAAAGGCACAAAACCAGGATTCTTAATTTAGATGCTTCATTGGGTTTTTGTTAGCTGAGTCACAAGCATTTTTCTATAATGTATAGTATGTCAACTGAGAGCTGCGTGCTAAACACAGGAGCCAACAATAATAGAAATGACTTTCCCAGAGACTAGTATACCAGAATGTTATTTCCAAAGTATGCGAAGGTCCACCATTTCAGACAAACATGTCAAAGTGTGGTGTCTGACCACACTATATTCAGTGGTTCGTTTTCTCTTTAAAAGTACACACAGGATTATAAATCATGTAATGTTTCACAACATATTAATGAAGTATTTTCTTTGTATCATCAGGACAGCGATAACAACAGCACTGCAAGTAAGGACTGTAAATATCCAGGCATATCAAACAAGAAGTCAAAAAAAAAAGGGGGGGGGCAAAGGAAAGAAAAGTAATGCGGCAGATCAGTGAATAGAAGTTGTGGCATCTTCAGTACCTTCAGCTCCTCCATTTGTAAAGGAAAAATATCTATTTACTTTAGCACACAACAGTGTTCCACGAACATATCAAATTCCCACACAGATTACTTGCTCCATATCAAATATTTGCTCTTGCACAGTGGAATTTCTTCTCTTACAAAAGAATTATTTTGTATGACTACAAAGAAAACTAACTGCCATCACTGGATAATGAAGCTTGTTATTTCTCTTCAGATAACCTGCAATATTCCTTTTAACTATTCTACACCAATTGTACCACTGTACTCCAAAAAGCTAGCTTTTTCCTACTGAGTTCATGCATGTTCTGAAAATTTCCCTTGAGTAAACTGTGTGAAGAACAGCAACCTGAAAGCAGCTGAGACTACAATCTCTATCCTTTGTCATTCACTTTGCAATTCCTGGCTTTATTTTAGGGGTAAATCAGTCCAAGTTACACTGAAAAGGGAGCAACAAGTTCAGCCAGACTTACAGCGGTCAGCTGTGTAACTCCAAAGCTATATGCACTGCTGCTGTGATCTGTCTGCCTTTCTATTAACAACCATCCTCCCCAATCTCCCTCCAAAAAAACAAACAAAACAGAAGAAAAAAAATACCATTACTGCACAAACAGCACTGAACAACCCTGAAGAATTAGTTTTGTCAAGGACTGAGGCAGGCAAGGCACCATATCAGCCAGGGGATGACAATACCACACAAGGGAAATGGAGACAGACCAGGACCAAACAATGTATTTGAATGTTCATTTAAAAGTTTCAACAGAAGATGGGCAACTGAGGTCATCTGCAGGATGAAGGCCTGGAAACGGGGCACACTAGATGGGGAAAATCTTCAGGCTAACCCAGGGATACGACACAGTCATGCTTATTAGGAAAGGACAGCACAAGCTTAACAGAGCCTGAAGTTGAAGAATGAGTTGTCTTTGATGTAGTACAAGATGCTATCACCAGATTTATATATCTATCAATGTAGAAAGTCTGCTCCTGAAAACTGCGAGATTCCAGGCATTCTGAAAGCACAGCAGTGCCTAACCCTTCCACAGACGTGGTAACACAGATGAAAAACCACGGTATCACNNNATAGATCAGCAGATGCCACTGTAAACTGAAATTAAACCCACCAACTAGACAAGCTCATTCCTGCCTACTTCAAAGTAGGTCTCCTTCCCCATGGGCACAACACATTTCACAAAGATCAGCGCTGACACTTTTTAAATATAGCAAATACCTCTTAGTACATCTACATAATCACTACATTTTAGTGAGGGTCATGGGTAAAACTTAAGACAAATCATATACAGCTCAGGAGACAAAGAGCTGCAGAAGAAGAGAGGAACATCACAGGTGGAGCCATGGCCTCAGCATCGATTCACTCAAAAAGGCTAATTTATTTAACAAGTTGCCCAGCACTGGTAAACTTGATTTTTAAAACTTTTTGCTAAACCTACACCAATTTTACAACAGGACAAGATGAGAATACTGCTAATCATGCACTGTTACTGTATTTGGTTCATTTCATTCAATAGCTCTTAATCAACTTTTAGGCCTTCAGAAATTACATTAGCTTATGTGCGGCTACCACTGGTTTAAAAAAGATATTCAAACATAAGAAAAGTTTCAACTCTAAATATTTACCAATTAATATTAGAGCTTTTCAAGCTATACAGTGATGTTGAAGCATGTGCACATCCTGTGCTTTAGAACTCGGGAACAAAAGGTGACAGTAACTAGTTGCTCATTACCACAGAACTCCAGAGGGAAGCAGGTTTTTTTAATTAATCGAAAGGATTTCCTGACAACATTCCCATGTAATTTTTACAACACCCCACATACGTACAGAAGAAATTCACTGTAGAAGAAATGATTTGAAATGTGACATAACACATCATTTCTTCCTCTTTCACCAACTTGCAAGAAGCTGTAAGCTTACTTTTGAAAGGCATACAGGGGTATGTCTGTCCTCTGTAACCAGTTCAGCTGCCTCTGGGCAATTCTTTGCTATGTAACAGTCAAAATAAAATTTAACTCTTACTGGTACAAAGGAAAAGCCAGGAAATCATCTGTTATTGGCAGAAAATCAAAAACAAATAGCTCTGCTAAGTATTGTTTGTATATAAAAAGGGGATCATGGCAAGGTCACTTAAAATCATACAAACGCTGCTTTGAAGAAACCTCTGGAGGCTGCAGTGCCAGCTCATACTTGAGTTACAATTCCTGCTCACACCACAGCTGGTCACTGCTTAATGCCTGGCATTTTTTAGCCAATACTCAGCCCCTCTCATGAATGGAAACTCCACAATGCCTTGGGATAACCTGCTCTAGTAGTGTACTATTCCCCAAGTTAACATATTTTTCCTAACATTCAATTTGAACCTCTGAAGCTGCAATTTCTAGGCATGGGTTTGAGGGTTTGTTTTTACACTCTGTGCCTCTACCATAAAGAGTTTAACTTGGTCACCCCCACAAGCTGCTCTTCAGGCAACTGGGGGTCTGCTATTAGACTGCCCCAGAGCTTTCACTTCCCCAGATAAAGCAAGCCCAGTCTCCTCACCATCCACTCACTGCCAGCCACCAGTAAGATGCTGAGCCATCCAGCCAATTTTCAATTTACCTAACAAGCAGTTTGTTCTTCTCAACCATTGTGCTTCAAGTACCACAAGAAATGCTTTTGAAGCACTCAGGGTTTGTTTTCATCATCCACTTTTCAAGTAGTGAGAAAAGAAAACTTCATATAGGCTTACTATATCTTCTAAGACAGCTTTCCTAAGTGCTACAGTTTGTGGCTTTTTGGAGTTATATCTCTGAGACACATCTAGCCGCCTGTGGGTTTTCCATTTTAAGTTGCTTTTATGCTCTGATATAGCTACATGTCTGAAATCTTGACATGGTTCTTTAGGTATTAGTAAAAAAAAAATGTAGAAAAATACACATACCCATTGCACACACACACACAATATACATGTATGACCTGTCACCTACTGCAGAATTCAACTTCTAACTAGAAATCTTTTCATTTACACCAGTACTTGTTACCTAAACCAGCAAATGTAACAAGTACAGCATATAAAGTATTATATGGAAATAAAGCAACAAAGTAGAAACATATAGAACTATTACATCTTGCTTAAATTACTCTTCCCTCTGACACACTTACCTCACACACTTGAAAAGGTACATTAAATAATTCCAGTTCACTCAATCCAATATAAATGTATAGAAGATTGTCTTTATTTTTTTAAAACCCTACAATGAAACCTGTTATTTTTTCTATAGTTACTATTTTGAGTTCAAACTTGTACTGTTACCTTAGGCACTGAATATCATACAGTTTTTAACTGCTGGCTAAAGGTCTTTCTGCTGAACCTATGTAAAGAGCATTATGCGAAGGACTGTACACTGATGAAGTGAGCAGAGAAGCAAGAGCTTTCTAATCGATCTTCAGGAATGCTGGGTTTTGGCAGTTGTCCCAACAGGGAAGGACAAAGGAAGAAAAAGAAAGCGGTAGGGGGAGAGGGGTAGAAAGTGGAGGGAAGAAAAAAAAAAAACAACATTATTGGAGAACAGAGCATGGAACTGTAGTAACAGATTTAATAAAGTTTCCAAACAGCTGCATGACTTAACGTCTTGCAGAAGACAATCATGACTAATCATACACTAACAAACCTTCTTTGATTCCAAATAGCATCAAGAAACAAAAATGAGTTTATACTTTTCCTTTACAAGTTTATACTTTATAACCTTCAAGCATTCTGCCAGCACTTTGCCTAGTCCTCTGGCTTCTGCTCAAAGAGGATGGCAATTAAACAGGGGGGTTTGTGCACGGTAAATCTTCTTGCTATTAAAGTAACCTCTATTGAGATCTGTTTTCAGACCAAACTCTTTTGGAAAGCAGTCCTGTCCTCAACCTCTCAATATCTTTTAAAACTTAGATAAATACTACATTTTAGCCAAGACAAAGAATTCCTTTTGCTAAATGTTAGATGAGGTAACCTTTTGGTGTTATCACATGCTCTAAGATCTAATTGTTTGAGAGTATTTTCAATAGGCATCTATTCCAATGTCCACAGGTAAAGTCTTGGCTGCACTCGAATCAATATTAAAGCTCCTGCTGATTTGAATATGAAAGGAATTCCATCTATATTAAATATATAAAGCAGTTGGAATAATTATTTGATGATGGATTGACAATGATATCATCTACTTTTTTTAAGTCATGGGCCAATTATCCTGAAATAAACAGGATAATTAGTGTGTTGCATATTAATAAATAGACTTCCATTAATTAAAAAATAACTAAGAGCTCTGCAATACAACAATTAGCAGCTAAACTTGTTATAGAAATATCCTTTTATGGATAAAATAAGCATCAAGCTGGTCCTTTTGATAACATTTTTTCATATTTTCTCTTGCCTCAGGTTTTTTTCCTAATAACAATATTATACTGTAAGTAACCATCACATAACATACAGGCTTGAGTCAACAACTGCTCCCTATCTCCCTCCTCTTCCATCAAATTTCAAGCTTGAGTGACCTGTGCCATCTCAGACAGAAAAGGCTTTACTTAAGGAAAAAAATTCTGGACTCTTCCCTAACCAAAACCATTTACATATTAAATAAATTAATTTAGAACCATGAGTTGTTCTGGAGGTGCAAATGATGAGGCAAGGACATAACATTTCTAATACAGAGTGCAGTGGAAGTTTTATGGGCACTAAATTACAGTTAGTTTCAGTGAGAACAGAATTATTTGTAGGTGCACTGCTATACAGAAATGCCAAAGAATTGATAACTGTAAGAGCATATGTATTTAAAGGATTACAGACTAGAATCTCCTTGCCAAACACAAACAGAGTAAATCACTGAGAAACTAACCTGATTTCACACCTGTACTTTGTTAGCAAGAAGAAAAGACATCAGGCTACCACTGATGCATAAAATTTTAATTTTTAATGCTATTGTCTGAAGAAATATTCTTCAATAGAACAATAATTCTTATTCTCTACTTTTCATTAGTCGTACATGGTTTGGATAACATCTGAGCATTTGACTCTCATCTATATGCCATTACTGTATTAGACAGATACAGCAGAAGAATCATTCAAAGTTTACCAGCCAGGATGAATGAGATAGAACTAAAAATACCTGCTGTATGCACAGCAAATGAACAGCCATTCTTTTTGTTTGTTTGTTTTCCTTCACTTTAAGTGATTTACAATTCATTTACTTTTACAGTATGGTCTCTAAAAGGCAAAGTAGTATCTGGAACTGTGATGACAGAAAAAGCCATAACAAAATGTGTAACTACTCAAAGTGTCGAGGTTTTTATTCCTAAGGGGGGAAGGAGAAAAAAGACGAAAAGGAAAAAAACCACCGTTCTGAGTGAATCACTCCCCTTGTCTTTTCAAGGGTTGGCAGACAGTAAACAGCTCCATAATCAATAGTCTCAAGAGCAGACAACATATTATTGTTTTCTGTATCCTATTTCCTCTTCCCCTGCAGAAGGGAGAAGTGTTTTACATATCCTGCACTCACAAAATTATGTGGATAGACACTGAAAAGCTGAAACAAAGCCTAACAGTATACAGCAATGGATGCATTTTCCAGGTGTATCTTGTAGAAGACAGAACAGCAGGAGGTTCAGTCTTATTTAAAAATGAACAGGTAAAATGAGTAGCCCACAGGGATAATGAAGCTCAGAAAGGGACAGGCTTTCAAAAGCAACTTTTCCAAGTTTTAACAAACACATGATTAAAGTGGTCTGGGACAAAAAGAATTGCAAGTCTCCTTGGAAAAGTACAACTTACTATACACGAAAAAGTTGTCAGTAGAAACTTGATGAGAGAGACCAGGAAGCAAGAACAAACATTAAACCAGGAAAAGGGTTGCTCAGCTGGAGATATTTATACCTACAAGGAGATAACAAAGTTATCTCCTTTATAAAGACAAAAAAAAAAAAATTAAAAAAAAAATCTTACATGCTTGGGTGGAAAAAGGTTATTATTGTCAAATATGTAATCTTTCCAGTTCTCCTACTCAAACAGGAGTTGTGTTGTTTGGAGATTTTTTTCCTACAGGAAACTGATTTAGCAAAGCTTTGAAGAAACTTAATGAAATTCTTAGAGGTAAACAAACACTAACAGAAATTACAGCTAAAAATAGTATCTGAGACAATAACAAACTCAAGTAAATGTGAAAAATATCACATCACATCACAAACTGCAGCACTTGCAATTTGTTTTCAATTTTTTTATGGCAGCACTTACAAGCTAAATCCAAAATCAGCTTTGTTAGTACTAGAGACCACACACATGCCCACGTGCTATCAGTCAGTCTTGAAAGGCTGTACATACTCACCAAGGTAGGGGCAGGGAAATAGACCAGTATTACCCAGATTTTCCAGACTATGCATAACACAGAGTGGTTACAAGTGCAAGAAGGTAACTTTAACAAAACCATGAAATGAACCTGGATCGCCTTTCACCTCACTTAAAAGCATTAGTCTCAATGCCATCTCTTAATTTTCTAATACTAGCTATGACTCCCTGCTTTTAAATACGTGTGATTCATGTCCTTTAGAGAAAAATTCTTTAAAACCTGACCCATTTGAAAATTCCACTTCTTGAGCTTAAGTCAGACTTTGTTGAAAAGCAAAGCTTAATTCTATTACACCCCTTTTCTTTATGGTTCCTTCAGTTTATGTTGTGCAGCACTTGTTAAGAGCAGATACTAGTAAACATTTGGGAAAAAGATTACGGTCCACGTGGTATTCAGCCTGAATAAATAGACTCTATGGATATGGTAGGTATTAAACAGCTACAACTCATTTTAGATATTATTCACAATGAAAAATATAACCTTGTCCTGATCACGTTTCCAGAGGCAGGAAAGCAAAACCAACAAACCTAACATTACCTTTAGAAACACCAGTCCTAAAATGTCTTGGTTTGCTTTTCCATTGTTTTGCTATTTGTGTGGATTTTATTTTTTTTATTCTTCACAAAGTAGAGAACTATTCAAATATTTCAGATGACCACCAGTCATATTTAAAGTTCTGAAAATAAAGGGTTTTTCAAGACAATTTTGAAAAGCATTACTGCTTAGCTACATGAAAATACAACTCTGGTTAACATTTTTAGCCAGAAAATTATAGTGATTAATTTAAGTAAGAGAAGGCATAAAAGAAAACCAAAGATTTAAGGGTTTTGTACACTACAATTGATGTGTGACTGCACACAGGTAGGGCTAGTTTTAACTACTGAGCAAACAACTGTAACAATGAACTCAATGTGGCATTCAGTTCAGTGTAGCAAATTACTACAGTTTGTGCCAGACTCTGGTACAGAAATAACATTACAACTGGAAACTCTGAAAGGCAGCTTAAAGCTGCCTCAGGCTTCCATTACGTATACAGAAAATGCACCTCCAACATATCCTTATGTAAAAAAGGCAAAGAAACAAAGTACTATAAAGAAATTATTTGGTACCTGTTTTATGTATTTTCTGAACTGGACTACATTATACTTCCAAATTCAGAGATGAACGCATTACATGTTTAATATCCAGTAGAGCAAAAAGGATTTTAGCTGGTGTTAGCCTGCTAAAACAAAGCTTTTGGACAAATATAATGCCTTCATCTCATTAAAATTTGATTGCTAGGGGATGATTTGGCAGAAGGTGGTCATACAGTATCAATACTGATCTACAGAAATGAATACAATGCAACTGTTATTGAACTGGAAGAACTTCAAGCAGACAGAACTCAGTACAAAATCAAACTTGAAACAGCCATTTCTAGTACCTTTTCATGGAAGATTAAATCATGCAAGACTTTAGAAAAGTACTTTTCCAGAAGAGGATCTGCATGTCTAGAAGCAATTCAGAAAGAAAGCACAAGTCCATTTAAAAAAGACATTCTATCTTTCTGCATGGAGAAAACAAATGGGTTTTGTGCAGTTTAAAAATGTCATATGGAGGAATAATAACTCTCTCCACTCCTTCAGTTAACCTGCATCTCTGATCCTGTTGGTTATTAAGCTCAGTAGTACATGAATACAATGATACTTTTATAGAGAGACCACAGTGAGAAGCAATCAATATTTAGATTAACTGATAGATGAGAATTTTCTTAGGAGATTCCTAGCTTCAGTGAGAGAGCTCTTGCCATTCTAACTTCAGCTAATTAAAACAATGTCATTTTCAGTTAATTGCAAGTGGTACAAGCCTACCTAATCTTTCAGCCTTTATTCACACCGAAGTCCTCATGGAAGTCAGATGATCAATCTCCTCATGTTTGTACAAAATTTATCCTTTCTGTATCCTGGCCTGCTTTTCCTAAAATGGACCATAAGGGCATACTAGAGCAGCAATAAGAGACCTATGTCCCATAGCATGTGCAATACAGTATTACATAATGGGTTCAAACTTAAACAGGGGAAGTTCTTATATCCAGGTTAAATATAAGGAAGAAATTCTTTACTGTGAGGGTGGTGAGGCACTGGAATTAATTGCCCAAGGAAGCTGTAAATGCTTCATCCCTGGCAGCGTTTAGGGCCAGGTTGGATGGACTCTCAGGTAACATGGTTGAGTGCAAGGTATCCCTGCCCATAGCAGGGGGATTGGAACTAGATGATAGTAAGATC
>JBCJKH010034409.1:0-13915 GCA_039877255.1 Loriculus beryllinus
CAGGATCACCTCCTTGGACCTGCTGGTCACGCTCCTTTGGATGCAGCCCAGGATACGGTTGCTTTCTGGGCTCAAGCTCACACTGCAGCCGGCTCATGTTCATTTTCTCATCGACCACCACCCCCAAGTCCTTCTCTGCAGGGTTGCTCTGAATCCCCTCATCCCCCAGCCTGTATTGATAACAGGGGTTGCCCTGACCTAGCTGCAGGACCCTGCCCTTGGCCCCATTGAACCTCATGGGGTTCACATGGGCCCATCTCTCGAGCCTGTCCAAGTCCCTGTGGATAGCTTCCCATCCGTGGGTCATGATCACCCCTGGAAGAGAGCAGCAGGCCTGAGGTAACACGTGCAGCTGGTCCCTTGCCATGTGCAACAGCTCATTTGGTTTTGAAGCACAAATTATGGGTAAATTGTGTTTGCCTTCCAGCACTAGAAAATTAACTGTATCTGTATCTTTTTCCCCTTCAGAGCCATTCAGGAGCAGCTGCTTTTGGAACAGCAGAGGCTGTATTATGGGAGTTAGTGTTGCTGCTTGTGTCTGCTGTGATTCCAGCTCGGGTGACCCCATAAAGCTTTGCCAGCATCTGCTGCCCTCTGTAAGGCTGGGGAGCCTGGCTTTGGACAGGGCACTGCAAGCATACAGCCATGATTAATAGCTGAAGGCTGAAAACCAGGGTAGGAGTTAAGAGTTCAGCAGTGCTTGACAGCTCAGCTTCTCAAGAGATTTGCAGTTTGGCCTCCTGAAAGCCAATCGGCCTCAACAAGCTTGAATTATTATACCTACGTGAAACAAGAGATGATTCAAAAGGACATTTGTGAGAATCATAGTTAATGATGGATCAGAACAAAAAGAGTTATTAAGAGTTATTAAGAAGAGTTATTAAGAGTTATCAAATGTTACCTGTAACTAATCATTTGATAGCAAATTACTCACTTCCTGAAACTGATGTTCCACTTCTTGTAGATTCTACAGGACCACTGCATCTTCTCTGTGCACTCTTGTAGATAAGGGTATTTATTAACAGCTTCACCAATAAGCAAAATAAATGTTGGGGTAATGGCGACAATGTGAAAGAATGCGAAGCAGCAGTTCAAAAATCCTGTTTATAAGTAAATGCTTCTATTCATGTTAAAATAAAGCAGTATTTCCTGTAATTCCTTAGATTTTTTTTTTTTGTTTTTTATCTTTGGAAGTCAATTGTACAAGGTGGTAAAACAGATTTTAGCCATACTCTGTAATCAAAGCTGTAATCAGAGCTTAAGGTTACTCTGAAGTGATATTCAAAATCCTTACTCTCTAAACCTTTCCTCTGAAATTAAGATTTAGACTTGCATAGTAAAAGCTTTTATAACTCCATGAACTTTAGTTTTCATTATCTGAAGACCGTAATGTAGGGCTGGTTGCAGGGGCATGGGGAGAAGTGATGGAGTGTTGTCCTAGTTGTCCTATATTGAAGAAAGACATAATGCTCCGAAGCATTTTCAACTGAAGTTACACTGTCTAACCCGAACGGATCACCCTTTGGTAGAACCTTCCTCTAGC
Organism: Loriculus beryllinus; assembly: GCA_039877255.1. Taxonomy (NCBI): domain Eukaryota; kingdom Metazoa; phylum Chordata; class Aves; order Psittaciformes; family Psittacidae; genus Loriculus; species Loriculus beryllinus. Next base: position 1,544 of record JBCJKH010034409.1, read on the forward strand.
AAGCTTAGTCTTTTGTGAATTTTGAACACTTGGAGACTCATCTTCCACTAACCTGATACTCACCCTTTAACTCGCCTTTTATGCTGGTTACTCCCAGAGTCATATATTAGGGGTTTTTATCAAAACTTGTCAAGGTTCTGCCTACATCTATGGCTGATTTGACATAAAGTTTCCAGCTGTTGGTTTCCTTAAACAGGACATTTTTGGGTTTTTTTCCAATGAAAATGTATGATAAAATTATTTGCCTTTTCTCTACACAGGAGAAATGTGAGAATCTTCTGAGCCTCTCAGAAGCTTCAGTCAACTTCAGACATGCATCATTCCTTCACTTATCTACGGTTAATAAGTTCCAGTGGGGAAGATACTAATTTTCAATTGGCAACGTGTATTTCCAGATACCACAGTCCTCCAAACTTTAGTTAAAAAGAATGAGCCATGTGATGGAGCTACTGCTTGGCTTCCTCAAATTTGTCTTGGAAAAGGTTTCTCAGTCAGCAATCTGAGTGCAGGTTACTGATTTACGGAACTGAGTCACTAAATACAATGCTTGTATCAAGCCTTTACACAGTGTATATGTCTTTTCTTTATAACCTTGGGTATACTTTATTCTCAGTTGCTTCTAACAATGCCAAAGTTTGCTGAGAAAAATGTATCAGATCATTAATGTACATTCAGAATGTTTATTCAGTTAAGAGTATTCATTCCCTCTCCCTTGTCATTACATCTCAGGACTTGGCTCACAGTAAATCCCGTAGAGGTGTTGAAATGACAATAAGGATATAATACATCTGTATTTCACATCCTGCCCGTTGCAAAATGATTTGTTTCTACTATGTGCTGCTGTTGGCATCAAAGCTTCTTCATCCAGGAGGACATTTATTATGTGTTTAGAGAGGTTTTTCTGATAGGCTCCTACAAATTATATCAAATATCTAAGTATCCAGTGGTGACCAATGAATATCCAAAAAACATAGGAGCTACCATAATGTGACGAATATTTGTGATTTTGTAATATGCATTTTATTCCTCTTTGGTAAGAACAGAAGGTTTTACTTTAATGGAAACATCTGGTTAAATCCTAGTCATCCATCCACCGATGCAAAACGACTTCATGGTGTGAATATTGCAGTCACCAAATGCTTGTTTACCCAAGGCTTCGTCTTCTGAACAGCATATATAAGTTGCCTCTTAGAAATCATGGATTCAACTTGTGTTGGTTCAGAACAAGGCTGGATGCAATACAATACCCACTTCATCCATTTTTATTGGTTTGATTTTTTTTCTATTAAAAGCTAAGCCTGAAATCTATAGGGGCTGTTTTCAGAATTATTTTTTTTTCTCTCTACTTAAATCAAGTAGAGAATTGATTATTAGCTCCTTAATAGAATAGTTGCTCTGCTTGGTCTGCCTAAACCTCCATTTAATCCATGGCTAATTTTCCATACTTGTTTAGGGAAAAAAAACACAGGAAAATATACAGAAATAGTGTTTTGCTACACAGTCCCACCACACAGATGTCAGCTAGCTTTCGTTCTGACATCTTTAGCTATCTTTAGTTCTTTAGCTCAAGCCTTGAGGGACTTTTCTTTCATTTCTCTATGGAATCTTTTTCTTTTGCTGTCCTTTCTGTTGTTTGGCTTCCACACCATCCCATGGCAGTGAGTCCTGAACTTTAATTATGCATTGTGCAAAAAAATGTGCCTTTGAGCCTACTACTTGATATTTAACCCCTAGTTTTAGAATCTAACAATAATTGTTGCACTTAAATTCTCCAAGTCATCCTTGGTTTTACAGAGCACTGTCGTTCCCTCCTGTCTCTTTTCCAGCTTGAAGAGTCCCAGTCTATTTAATCTCCCCTCACAGAACAGCATTCCATACTTTTTATTATTCCTGTCCCTTTCTCTGTTTTTTCTAGATCTCCTCTGTTCATATAAGGCCACCAGAACTGCAGAAATACAGGACACTAAAAACCCTTCTGCCTACATCTGGCTGCTTTTTACTTCTGCTTTTTCTACCAGTTTGTATTTAACTTTAACTCGGGTACTCACTTGCCAGGTGATTACTTTGTGTGATGTTTTAATAAGCCATTGGTAGAACTCAATTATGTTGCCATCTGTCTGTCTGTAGACTGTAATCCTGCCTGATTGGCAGATGATTGGCATTCCTCCAAGGTTTATATCACTGGTTTATATTTAAGAGCACATTTAGAAATCACCTTGAATATGAATATTGCATCCACATTTCATTAGATCGTGGACAGCATTTTGCTCATCTGTGTAGCAAAAAGCAATAGCTCCTGTCATTCCATCACTGACATGAAAACACGTATGTCTCTCCTTACCTCTTTCCAATTTGTTTCACGCAAAGTCCTTATGTTCAGTGTTCTGGTCAATAATAGGCCATTTCCAAGGATTCCCATTTTTGCTTTTTCTTGGTACAAATAGTCTGTTTTCTATGCATCCTCCTTTCAGGTAATTATAGACATTGATGAGATCCCTCTGAGCCTTCTCTTCCCCAGGCTGAACAGTCACAGTTCTTTCACCCTTTTCTCATAGGGAAGATGCTCTAGTCCCTTCATCATCCTTGTGGCTCACCATTGGACTCTCTCCACTATGTCCATGCCTCTTTGGTACTGGGGAGCCTGAAACTTAACACAGTACTCCAGGCATGGCCGCACCAGTGCTGAGCAGAGAAGGACCAATCACTTCCTTTGACATGGTGCCAATACTTTGCTTAATGCAGCCCAGGATTCCATTGGACTCCTTTGTGACAAAGGCCCATTGCTGGCTCATGTTCTTGTTGTCCACCAGAACCCCTAGGTCCCTTTTTGCCAAGCTGCTTTCCAGCATATGCTTGTTCCTGGGGGTGTTTATGAGGTGTGTGAAGCTGACAGTCGTGTTGTCACTGTCAGCGATTAGGAACACAGATCATGAAACAATCACTGAGCTCAACAGCTATGCTTCAAACTCCAAAACTGCTGTTCCCAACTTTGATTGCTACAGAGGTAATGAACCCAGAAATATTAGATGGTCCCCACTGGAATCTGTAAAACACAGCTGTTGAGTAACAAAATGTTAAAAGCCTGGTGTGTGTTGACTTTGATGAAGAATAAATATGATTGCAGAAGATGCTGCAGCTGTCAGAAGTGCTGCTGGTGTTTCATACTTCAAATAGAAATATTCAAATATCAGAAACATGGAGAAAGCCGCCAGGATTTTTCCCAGCATGAATCATTATCACGCGGCTAAAGTACAATATTTTTTCTGTCACTTAATGAAAATAAAGGATCTACATTTGCATATCGAGCCGTATATACCAGGACAAACCACTCAAGTGTTGCCAATAGCAAGGTTCAGTTTTGTTGTTTAATTTGGTGGGTTGCCAGTGTCAACTTCCTTTCAGTACAGTTCAGAGTTGAAGTACAGCATCACTTCAGTAAATCACTTGGGAATACATCACAAATGTGCAGATTTGTCAGGTCTTATATCATTTATCTTAAATATTTAAATAGAAACAGATGCAGTGCATAGCAAACTTAAGCTGTACTAAAGATGATTATGATAATTTGGGGCAGTGTTTCAGATTTGCAGCACTTTTCCATATGATCCTGCTAACTTGACAGTACTACAGTCTGAAAAACAGTGCTGGAATTCTGAGGCTGGCCTAGAAATACAACACTCCATTTACTCTAAGAATCTGCATGGATCTACCTTTATGCTTGTGAAATTAGCTAGGTGTCTAAAGGTCTGCATATGACCAGATACACTACAGGTCTTGAGAACTGTCTCCGGCTTATGGTCAGTTTTGTCTTGTACTAGAGTATTCAGTAGTTGAATCATAGAATCGCTAGGGTTGGGAAGGACCTTAAGATTGGGAAGTTCTTACTTTGTGGCCCTGTTCTAGACCTCTAACTGGCTTTCTCCAAGACTGTGTGCTGGCACTGTCTGGGGACAGTCAGCTCCCAGACAGCACTGTGGACAAGAACGCACAAACCCTGGCTCTGCAATTCCCCAACACTATTCCAGCGGGCTCTGCACCTTCAAACAGCTTGCGTGTCCTTGTCCAATGCTTCCAGGGCATTTAGTATACACACGAAGACTGAAAATAGGTGACAGAAGAAGGGAAAAGAATTGGCAGTAGTGTGAGAAATATCTCTCCCATTTTAAAAGGGAATTCTACCATTCGTCGTTTCCAGAGCTAAATGCAATACATCAGCTCAGGTCTCTTTTGATGCTCATGGCCGTAACATCACAAAAAGACACGGCCACCAGCAGAGCCCTAATGCTGTGAGCCACCCTCCCACCCCTGTGATTGACATCAGCTTGGGAACTAGTACAGCTTGCAGTACAAAGCATCAGTGCCAGAGTCTGCTCTAATTTGTGAAAAGCCTCCAGAGAACTAAAGCTCAGAGCAAGTGCAAATCCACATCGCAGCATGCACTGCAGGGACTGCTTTCATGCATCCTGGGGGATTCTCCCTCCACCAGCTGCAAGGCTTCCAGAGCTCTGGTATTCCTGTGAAGTAGCGTTCAAAGAGGAGTGCGAAGGGAGGGAGGATTATCTGCCTTATTGAGCTTCCTGAAGGAAAAGTAGTTGTAGGGCACTGTAAAACCGTGGCTAGTTGGGAATAAAAGATGATATTGAGAATATTTCTTTTTAAGCTGCAGGAGATGTTCATTATGGGAATTAAGCAATAGCTGCATAGATCATTGGTTCTGAGGAAAAAACAGATCAAATCAAACAACAGAAAAATAGTAGCTCCTGGAAAAAGCAAGAAAGTACTGGATATTAGGAAATCTATGGTCATCAGACAGCTGAACATTGGAGTAAGTGCATCTGTAGGATTTCCCCAGGATCCATTTATTACTCTGAAATTTGCTATTGCTCCATATTACAACTACCTGCACTGGTACTGAATTCTTCAGTGAACATGGGAATGCAGTTCTCTTTCATCTGCTCTTAGACTTATTTAATGCTTTGTGAAAACTAAGGAGCGTGCCACATGGCATTCATCTTGGAATCTCTGGTCAGCCGCTGATACTCAGGAAGCATTTAGAAGTTGTTGAAAGGCTCAAGGGCAGAGGGAGATCATTCACCAGTTAACATCACAAGCAAAACAGACTCAGCTTGGGGAAATGGATTTAATTTATTGCCAATTAAACAAAGCAGGATAATGAGAAATAAGAACAAATCTTAAAAACACCTTCCTCTCGCCCTTCCCTTCTTCCTGGGCTCAACTTCTCTTTTGACTCCTTCTCCCTCCTCTATTAACTGCTCCATTATGGGCCCTTTGCACAGGGTGCAGCAGGACAGACTGCAGGACAGACTGCTCCAGCATGGGTGAGAAAATCAACTCTATCCCAGCCACAACCAGTACGGCATCCCAGGTATGTCAGAAATGGTATCGGAATAGGATGAATGGAAGTGGATGTGCTGGCTTTATATGGCAAGCTTTTGGTAGCAGGAGAGGCTGCAGGGGTGGTTTCTATAAGAAGAAGCCAGAAGCTTCCCCCCTGTAATTTCATAGTCAGCCCATTTGATTTGTGAAATGTCAGTGCCACAAATGAGCAGCCATCATTTCGTTTTCTGTGCAAGCACAATGAAGTGGTATCTTCCATTCACAGAGCAGTAACTGCTGCAATGTCATTACAAACAAATCATACTGCATCCTGACAAAAAAAAAAACATTTTTCTCCTTAAAGATCTCATTCTTTGTGGACTGCAGTGTTCGCTTTTGAATTGTCAGTTGCATAAAACTCTGTATCCCAAACCCAAGAAACAGAGCAGTTAGTGGAACAAAAGGATGCACTGACAACTGTTGTCTTTTCCTGGAGTACTTGCCTTGAATTGTGTTTATCAGTACAGTGAACACCTCCTTTTCAATGGAGAAGTTCATTCTCCTCTTTACTTTACAAAGGAATTTTCAAAATAATGATTATATCCATCTTTTGCAAGTGCTGTATATTTAGACAGAAGTAAATAATAATAATAGGTGTGCATTTAATGCTGAATGTTATACTCTTAGCTCTGGACTTCTGACAATAGAATGGAAAGCTGATTGGTGCAGTACTGGTACCCATTTACAGCTACAGTGCTGTATTTAACATTAAAATAAACTACACTGTTATCTTAATCCCATTTGTATTTTTAGTAACCCTCCCCTTATTTCTTCCTCTTACTTTCTCAACCTAGGTTCTGAGATAAGCTTGATGTCAGCAGCAACAAAGCATATAACAGTTATGCAAAGGGACTGAGTCAAAAGGTCTGCTTCTTGGTGGAAGCCATTGCTGCTTCCAGTAAGGTCTCTGCCTTTATTGGTTTGCATTGAAGGATTCCATACAAACTAGAAATAAAAAAATACATATTTTTGGAAAACCACCAATTTACATCACCATTTTGTGTTCTAAATGGGAATATTTTGGCGATGACTGCTATTGATTAGAAAGTGGCAATCATGACTTCATTATTTTGGAGGTGACAGCCTAGTGCATGTATGCCAGTCCTGGTTTGTGGGTGGGCTGCTTGCCCCATTATGGAGCCATCTGGACTGCCTGTACCAGTAAGCTTACTAGATGGTGGGTACAACCACTGTTCCATGCTTATCTATATTAAATTCTAATGAAAAACACAGCTTGGTTCTGAGCTGATCTTTCACTTTTCCAGACGTAGCTTGCACACAGATCGTTCCCAGCAAGAAAATTGGATATAGCTAACACATTTTGGAGGGGGATGGACTTTAGCTATATGGGCTGTGTTCTATTAGGTCCATTAGTTTTACGTACCTCATGCTCAGGAAAAACCCTACCCTGTTTTGATTACTAGTCTAGATTTTGTGCACTGGTATAGGTGCATTGAAAAGCACATCAATAAGCAGATGGTTGCAGTCTCCTCTGTCCCTAGCTGGAACACGAACAAAGCATGGGCAGCGTGAAGAGAGGAAGAAGGTGTTTGCTGTGCAAGATGCTTCATTCCTGGTAAAGAAATGTTGAGAATCATACCAGGAGTTACAGATCAACCATCTCTTGTGTAGCCAATGGATACAATGGAGGTCAGAATCTCCTGAGATCAGTTCTCCCTGACACTCCTAGTCAAAGTGTTTGTAATGTCTTTTTTCAGTCATAGCTTGCTGCACAGTGATAACCACCAGTGAAAACAGGACATGGGTACTTTTACTTTGTCCTGTTCAGACAAACTAAGATGGAATGAAAATAAAAATATTGGTTGACACACACCAACTGCTGGTTACGGTAGCTGTCAGTGGGAGCTTTTACAGGTAGTATGGATGTGATTCCTGCTCAGCTCATGCAGTGTGGATCAACTGCCCCTATGTACACTACAGAACTGTAATTAGTAGCAGTTCAACAGCATTTCACAAATGAAAGTGAGTAAACTGTTCCCCTGTTCAGCACAACACTTTTGTTCTTAAGGGATAATCCGGGCCTGGGAAGCATTCTGAGGATCCATGAAAAAAGGCTGTAGTTTCTTGGGGAATGGAGGGGAGAGGCAAATGAGCCAGGTCCATTTATACATGTGTTTTCTAGTTATGCAGTAGTTTGTCACATTTTAGCCAGAAGTAAGATTGTTCTAAGGAAAGGCTATTCATGTAGAAAAGGAGAGGCAGAAGCAGAGGAGGAGACCAAATATTGCAGGGATAAGAAATGATCCTGACCAGATCCTCTCTTCACTGTATAGTAAATCTGGCTTAGGACATAGAGGGAGAGCAGAAAAGCTAGCTTCATGCCTAGACAAAGAGTACCTGGGCTTTAAATGCTATTTAGTCCTCCATGAAGATTTTAAGACTCTGTACTGAGGACACTGAAGGCTTTTCAATGCAGATTAATGCTCCTGTGTTAGCAGCACAGTGGCTGCTTCACCCTTCCTGGGCATCACCGGTACTGCAGAGATAGTGGCTTCCTTGGGCATCTCTGTATACCATTAATCAAGTCCTAACCTCTATGGCATAATTAGAGGTTGGAGCTTGAGGGTCACACCAGACAATTATTCCTTTTGGAGATGCAAACACACCTGTCTGAATTCAGCCAGCAGCAGATAACGAAGAGCAATGAGCAGTGGGGTCACAGTGGTCAGGTCAGGGATGCTAACCCACCCTTTTTCTTGTTTTATTAATCTGTTACTCTAAATGTCTTACATGAGCAGCTTAGTCCACTGGTTACTCAACCCACACCCCTTTTGGCTGAGATTAATATGTCTTTTAGTTTCAAATTCTTACATTTCTTCATCTCTTTACTTTGGTCAGTCTTTATAAATAGCTTTAGGCAACAGGCTGGACCAAGTTTCTCTTATCCTGGCCAAAGTTAAATGTAAAGAGCTGTACAAAACTGTGACAATATGCAGACTTTTCTTCTTCAAAAAAAAAAAAACCATGTTCACGAATTGCTCAGAGACATTTCTATATTGTACTGTTATGGTAGCAGAGTCTGTAGGATTAATCTCTACTGGGGAAGAAAGGAAGATCCATTATATGCCACTTAAAAAAAAAAAAGAAGAAAAGGAGAAGACAAGGAAGAACATGGATTAAAAAAAGCATCTGGCCTGAAGCTACACAGAAAGTCTGTGATATTATAAGAATTCCACCCTCTTAACACATAGGCTAATACCATTCCTGCCCCATAAAAGCCTTTGGCAGCTGTATTTTTAATAGCTTGTGTAGATGAGATAACGTATGATGTTCCTTTCCATCAGCGCTGCAGATGATAATGGAGATTTTCCTGCGGCAAAGCCATTTAAAGGCAGAGAATTAACAGTTATTCTTAAAATATCCCATTCCCTTAGCAATGCAGCACCACCGCCACCAGTCCACATAAAAAGTTTCCAGTTCAGCGAATAACTTGCTTGTGTACGCTTATAAAAGTGGTCCCAGATGTACCAGTGTGCACCTCCAATGTTACATGTCACAGCTGGCAGTGCAGCTGATGAGACCTCCCTAGGTGAGCTACAACTGATAACTCCCAGTTCCTAACCAGCTCTTGCCTCCCATCTAGTGGCTACCTCCATACACCAAGTGTTTTACTCAGGTTTTTTTGAAATGAATGGGCTGAACAAGAGCCTTGTCTGTGTTAGAATAATGGCAGTCAATAGCTCACAGCCTCAGTTTTGCCATGTATCAGTAGCTCCAGTCACTCAAATATTGTTGGTTCCTTCAAAGTCTCTACAGGAGCTTTAATGTTAGGAGATTAAAAACAGAAATCTGAGTGTGGAGCTCTTCTATTCCATCTTTTTGAGCCCTGTAAGGAATCCATGCTCACAAATCTCTCACTGTTAAAACAGAAAGCTTACTTTTCATCTCAGAGTGAAAGGTTAAAATCTTGTGTGGGAAACTCCCTCCAGAACAGTGGCGTCTCAGGGAAAAACTAAGAGACTGAAAGAACAACATTAAATCCCAAAGGCATGCACAGACTCTTGACTTCACATCATACAACAGCCACAGAACCATAGAACTGTCCAGGCTGGAAGAGACAAAAGATCATCAACCTTCCATGGAAAGGGAAGCCTACATGAGATTATTTAGCGCTGCGTCCAGTAGCATCTTGAAAACCTCCAGTGAATATGGAATTCCTTCTCTTCAACTACAAGCTGACCTCCCTCTGTTTCAAACAAGTCATCTCCCAAGCAGGCAGAGTGTAGCTACAGCATCTGATCCAAGAACCAGACCAGGTGAAGTCGGTTCTGAGCATGGATCACACCACCGGAGCTGGGGGAGGGAGGTAGCAGGAAGGATGCCAAAGGGCCAACCCCAGCTCCTCACTGCTCCCAAAAGCAACTGTATGTTCATAGAGAGGCCTGCAGCTAGAAACAGCATCCAGCATTTAGGAGAAAGTGCTGTAGGTGGGAAAGGGAGGGCAAAGCAGAGATGCTGTTAGGGAATAACAGGGTCTGGAGTGGGTCTGGATTGCTAGGAGTGTTGTTCTGGCTGCCTCAGTTCAGCTGCCCAAATGAATATAACTTTTATTAGACATCTATAAATATTAATGATTCACCCTGTTGAGGAGCATAGCAAGCAGAATACAAAGCAGGGAGTTATCCCATGTCAGAACATGCTGACATATAGAACTAAAATTTAAATACAATTAGCTCTTAAATAGGAAATACTTCCTTTGGGGTTTATTCCAATATAGGGCCTATCTATTTCTGAATTATATTCAGCATCTAAGAATGGCTCAGAACAGATAGAATCTGAGATACTTTGTATTACCAGCAGATACTCCTATTAGCAGTAACAGTAAATTAAACAATGCCAGGGCACAGTCTTAGACACAAGCAAGAGATTGTTTATACTGCTTAATTGTTAGGATAGAGCCTGAGGCATTTTACTGTTCAAAGGTTCCTAAAGGACTCCCAGGTATAATTTAGGACTTGTCACAGGCCATGCACATGTTAAATGGTTGCTCTATTTTGAAGGTAAAAAGAGTTTGAAAGTCAGTCCCCATGCCAGAGAAGGCATTTAGCGTGGTACTACAGACATTGCCTTCGGCTACATATTGGCTGGGAAATGAGAGAGGTAGACTGAGAGTTTAAATAAGGTCCCCCTACATCCGTAAGCTCTAGAGCTTGGTGAGCTTCTGTAGGCAGCTTCCCTTCCCAGTGGTTTGCAGAGATCAGGACATATTTTTCTGCTGAAATAAGCAGCTTGCAGAAGCCAAAAGTGCTCCCAGTGTTTGGAGCAGTTGTGTGTAAAACCCCTCCTCACTCCTGAGAATGCAAGGAAATAGTACAATTTAAATGAAGATTGAATTTATTTGTCTTGCTATTTAAATAAAAGACAAGAAATCCCCTGGTAGTGTGTATTCTTCAGTAAGGAATAGTATTCTGGTTCTAGAGCTTTATGGAATAGTGATACAGGGAAGCATTTCCTTTATGAAGCCAACAGTTTCATTAACTTCAGTGAGTTCCAAAGAGATCTAAGTGATAACTCTGGGAAAGTGTCCATCATTTTTAACCAGTCCTGGTTCAGTTGAATACCTGATAAAGACCATGTATAAAGAAAAGCAAGGGGTTTACCTAGAGAATTACAGGAGTGACCAGTATGGCGTAGATGTGTAAATAATTAATTCTGTGTAATAATAAGTGAATGCACAGAAAGCTGGAAAACTGCAGAGTCCTCTAACTGCTTGCCCTTAAATGCACCAAGTATCCTGATCTTAAAAGTACTACGTGAAGTACAGTCGGCCTGAAAAGAAGTAGAAGTAGTGACAAGAAAGCACAGAAATGATGATGCTGAAATGTCTAAAACTCCCTAAGAAGTTACCAAGTTAAATTTTATTCCAAAATCAGCCTTTTTTTTCACTTTGCAAATCTCACTTGATCTGTCTTTGAAAGTTAAAAGGCAGCTTTACAAATGGATAAAACGGAACCTTGCTGTCTTTTGCAACCCTACTCTCTTTTACATCTAACGTAATCTAAAGGAGCTTCACAATAAGCAGTCTGATCCAAAGTCTGCCGAAGATAATGGGAATTTTCCTACAGCTTCAGTAAGTTTAGCGTCAGGCCTTAAATAGTGACATACGCAAAAGACTAAAGTACTAATATGAATGTAACACTTCATTAATGAAAGATCTTAAACTTACTTAACCCCAACGATTTTTATTAATAGTTCTATGCATACATGTGTGAAGAACTAATACTTTGAGCCAGTTAATTTAGCAGTAATTTCCTGCTTCGCAACTAATGAGATCCCATTGGAATAAATATTATCATAGCTGATCCAAGGCAGAAGTGCAGTTGAGCAAGTTTGGAAAAACAACATACTATCATCATAAATGCCAACCAGATTTGTTTAATAAATGATGCTTCAGGCAGAGTCCTCCAACAAAACATCCATAGAGCCCACAGATCCTTGAAACCAGTTCTGCAAAGGAATGATGTGTGCGCAAACCCCTACCCTCTGTAGTAGTCAGCAGCCAGATCTAGGTTGTTGGGGAAAGAAATTCAAAGCATGTTAAAGATCACCACGGTATACTTTCCTTTTCCGCTGAAATCAGCTGTTCTACTAGAAACTGAGTTCCTCTAGATGCTGTGCTATAGTGGTGGGCATGGTGTGACTGGTGATTGAGATAGTGTGAAGCATTACTGGCAGCAGAGCCCCAGCTGTCTTTATCTCTGGTAATAGTTTTGTTTTGAGATGGACTGGAAAATAAAAAAGGTCCTTGCAGATTTCAGCAAATGAGGGTCTTTAGTGTGGTGTTTACACAGAGATAGCATACAGCTATCCAGCACATGTCAAGCCCACTGCGTTTATATGGGCTATAGGGATGCTGGGGGTGGACTCTTCCTTAGGAACTGTAGTGACAGGACAAGGGGTAATGGGTTAAAACTTAAACAGGGAAGGTTTAGATTGGATATAAGGAAGAAATTC
>JBCJKH010034412.1:24241-52425 GCA_039877255.1 Loriculus beryllinus
CCAGCGTATCCACCCAACCACACAGCTTGGTGTCATCGGCAAACTTGCTGAGGGCGCACTCAATCCCACTGTCCATGGCAGTGACAAAGATGTTGAGTATGACCGGTCCCAACACTGATCCCTGAGGGACACCACTCCTTACTGGTCTCCAGCCAGACATTGAGCCATTGACCACAACTCTTTGCTTAGATTTGTGAAATCTAATATGGGGCGATCAAACCCCTTTGTCTGATCAGATGCAAGCATCATCTTCCAGTAAAATGATCTACACCATTAACTCCATTGTTCAGCTTTCCATTGATTGCAAAGGTCATTGATTACAGCTCGTCAGCTGTAGATGCCCACATTTAGCCAGATACAACCCATGCATAGTAAAGTGATGTATGGTGCAGAATAGCATCTGTTCCACTGCTTGTATGTTTGGAGTGAACAGCAGCAGATCTGTGTATTACATCTGCTTGTGTACATAAAGGTAGAACAATATCTAGACAGATGGAAATCTCATGCACAGGTTTTTAATTCTGTGTGGCATTTGCTGTTTATGGAATAAGATCATAATGGCCTTACCAAGCAAGTATTTACTGTTTTGATCCCTGGAGTCTATGTTTCTCAGTCACTTACAAAAAGGAGAAGTCATCTTCCTGTGTGCCCCATGATTTATTGGGGGGGGGGAGGGATAAAAAAAAAAATACAAATTTTATTATTGTAAGATAAATCTTTGTGTCCAAAAGAAAGCAAATTGATTTCAGATCTGTGAATAATATACAAATATCAAAGTCTCTCCCTACTACTTGGTTCTGTTGTGTTTTTTTAAGGAATGATACCTTCATGAGGCATAACTGTTAAAATGTGAAGCCTTGTTGGACTTTAAATACCTCTAAAGCATTTGAATGAGGGGAAAGTATGGGGCCTTTAATGTGTATGAAGAAGGGTTTAATAAATCTGTTTACTTATTACTGTCATTCCTTATCGCACAAGAAGGGTCTGCAAAGTAAGGTCACCTTCCAAAATTAAAAGCCAAACAAGAAGTTGTGCATAAAAGTGCTCTGAAAAGAATGAGAGACTGGAATTAAAATCACTAACAGCTAAGGCAGTAAGAGGTTCATGTTTGGAGACAAAGGTCTGTAGTCAATGCAAAGAAATTTCATATTTTACTTGTTATTCCTTGAACTTCTCAGATACAGAGTGAGTCCCTTAGGCACACATATTAAGATAATACATGCCTGGATTTCTGTAATGCTATGGGATAAAGGGCTGAATTAAATGCTTGTTTCACATCCAAATGATGAGAAGCTCTACTGCCCATCTCTAGCATGCCAGCCAGTCCTGAGGCCTCACCACAGCTACTTTCAGGCTTCTCAAGCACCAGGTGTCTTGAAACCAGTTCATCTAGAATGATCCCGAAAAAATGGCATGTTTAAAAGAATTGCTACTGATTATTAATAATAATTAAATAGCTAAGCTTCATTCTGTATATTGTAAGTTCCGTAGTTTATGAGTGGTGAGTACTTTTAATTCTGCACGGCTTCTCCCTGCCTGTGCTAGCCAGTTGGTATTTTCAGGTCTGCAGCATCCCAGCTGCTGTGTTTCCTCTCTTACTCATCTCCCCCCTACCCTATCAGCCAATGTATACTAGTAAGTAGTCCCATGTTTTACATAAGAATGTAAGCTGTTGAAACAAGAGTGAGGTGTACCTTTTGAGTGAATGGGGATGGGGAAAGAGGAGCCCAGTTAGTTGTGTGGGGTCACAAAGCATGGTTTATTTCCTGGGAGTCACAGGGATAAGAGTTGGTCAAACTGAAAGCTGTAGCAGGTTTACATTGGTAGTTTTTGTGAACTTAGAGATTTAGAAATTCTTTTGCATGTTGACATAAGGAGGCAACAGATTATTGATTTTATAATAGATCCTCTTTGCAACAGTGAGAGCTCCCCAATCAAACTCTTCTTCCATTTCGCTGGAAAGCTAAAACACCTTGCATTGTCGGATCAAGTACTGGAATATGGCAATAATGTCTGAGTTATTTGGAATGGCAGGAAACAGAAGATAGGCAGACATTTTTCTTGCAATGGAGGGAGATATCCACAGGATTTATTTAGGAGTCAGGGCATATTCATAAATGACCTCTAAAGGAGTCAGGGAGAGATCAAAGAGGTAACACGTTTGCTAAAAATACAGAGCTGTTCTGGCAATCAGAATGAGAACAAATGGTAGAGAAAAGTGATGCGCATCATAAAAATCCATCTTCTTGTCTCTCACTTGGCTTTCCAGATTACTCCTACTGGCATCACACTTTTCACAAGCAACACAAATGTAAGGCTTTCAGAAAAATGGAAAAGTAGGGAGAGTCCAAAGCAAGCAATTTAATATTAAATAAAGCAGGGCTGCTGTGCTGCTTGCATTTTCCATTGCTTTATCTTACTCTCTAAAAATCTTGGCTATTTAATTTCTCAAGGTAGTTGCTGCCAGATTGTCTTTTTTCTTTGCTGAAATAACACAGAATCTGGATCCTCTGTAGAAAGGTTATGTTCAACTTACTGTAGCACACCAGAGATCTCAGAAGGTGAAATCAGTAATTCTGTACAGGTAGTAATATATCAGTGACAGCTCCTAGAAATACATCAGAGGTTGGTTTGGAAGTGAACAGGATGCTGGAAACAGCTATTACTGGGCTTGCTTAACTGCTAGAGGCTGCTGATGTAGTAAAATTGGCATAAGGTTTTGCTTATTTCTTGGGGGAAAGTGTTGGCTAGCCTGATTTAATGAATCCTTTGCAATGCCACCTTTTGATAAGAACTCAAGAGAGAGATAATTCTGAAGCAATTCAAACACGGTAATTGCAACAGGGATGAACTGCTGTTCTGGTAAATGCCAATTTCCTGAGAAACACTATGGAAAAGGTCTTAATTATGCAGTTTTATTATAAAAATAAAGCACATGGTAATTCCAATATATTTCAGGTTTGTAGAATTCAGTCTTTGTTATGCTGGGTTAAGAGGTTTTCTAGAGAAGTATGCATGTAGAAAAGGAAAGCCAGCGCCTTGCTATGGGAGCGTTCCTCTCTTGTAGCCCCCAGTATAGCAACAATTACTATCTTGTTGATGGATTTTCCCAGATAACAATTTAATGGCTTTTGGTGGGTTTAAATTAAATAATTATCTAAGGGTTTACTCTGATATGCCCTTCCCTGTGCTAAGTGCTATCCTCTGCCCTAAGCCTACCTGCTGAGCTCTTATGAATGATGCTGAAAATTTGGCACACAAAACAAGGTGTTTATATCACTGAGTGAACAGTCTGTCACCTACAAGTGGGAGAGTACATAGTTTGGGTAGCATAATTTTTTTCATCTGCTTGTAGTTTGACTTAGTTATCTGACAAAAATCTCTATTTTACATCACTGGATCTGCAGAATAAACCTGTGAAATTAATAGGAGATAAATTCACCATTTAATTTCACAATGGTACTAGTACACTTGTTCACTACAACAGAGAAGTGCAGCATATGTCATGGTGACAGTTCAGCATCTGCAAAATTATGACCTTGCTCTCTGTTTTCAGTGTATACTTGATGGCTGATCAATAAGCACTTTGGGGACTAATTTAAGTCAGTTCAGTGATGGATACTCTTACAGGATAGTCTATCAGTTCAACAGTTTGGACATTTGAGAAGTGGTATTGCTTATTTCATCAGATTGTTTGGTGCTTGAATATATGAATATGCTGCATATTCACAGATCAGAGATCTGTGGATCTCAGAACTCTCCATACAATGTCTATGTACAAAAATTACATAAGCCTTTTACCGTCTTTTACAGTATCTTACAGTCTTTTAAAAGCTCCTGAGAGAAGAGGTGGTATAGTATTAAGGAAAAGAGTCATCAGTGAAATTTTACATGCAAATTCTAAGCTAATTTGTTGAGGAGGCATGCACTGAAATACTTGGAAGCCAGCTTCTGAGCTCGTTCCCGTTTATTTTCTATACATGTCTGTCTAATGCTTTCTCTAGTTAACTTTAGCTGCTGCAATATCAGCTCTTAAAAAACATTGACAAATGAAAAAGGCTGGAGCTGTCAGCTTTTCCCAGAGGCTTGCAAAATAATGATGTCACTAGAGCATGAGATAAGCAGTGCTATCAACATAACAGACTGGACTGGAGTCAAATGCACAGGCTGATCACTGCTCTGTACGTTGTCTTGTATTGATTTTTAGGCTTGTGTGGCTCTGGTAGGACAAACCCTGACTGTTATCCAGCTCTGAATACTGCCAAACGGAGAGCTGCTTTTTCAATTCTGGTTATCTTGGGAATCATTTGTACCAAGAACTTGTGCAGAGTTTGGTATGAGAACATGGCTTTCAAGTAGATATCTGGGTTCCCCATAGAGACTGTGAGCTCCATGTAGTTCTCACACTGACTGAAAGTCAGTGTAGAGTGAGAGTGACTGGTTTTGTGCTATAAGCAGGCAGTGCGAGGAAGAAATACTCTTCGGTGATGTGAGGTTAGCAGAGTCAACATGGAGACATCTGGGCTTCTTGGTGGGGAGCTGGTAGTGATACAGTTGTACACCTTCTCTCAACAAGGAGACAAGCCACTGCAGAAGGACATCTATGCCTAGTTCAATAAGCAACATAGCACTCAGGAAATTTGTTTAAAAAACTTCAGTGCTTTACTGCTTTTGTGAAGCAGAACAAATCCTTGCTTCGCCACTTAGATCAGTTGCTTTGAGATGTGCTATTAGGAACTCTTGAGATATTATTATTATTCCTTCTGCAGGCAGCAAAATTAAGAGGTTAGAAAAGAAAATGACTTGACTAGATGGTAAGACACATGGGTTAACCTTATCCCACCAGCTAAAAAGTCTCTGGAGCTGACACAGAACAAAAGATAAAAATAAAAGCAAACACCTGTAGCCTTCTGTAAAGAGGGGCTTAAAAAATTGCATCAAGTGGCAAGAAGAGAGGGAAGAGAGTAAACCCCTTGGTTTTAATTTCCTTTTCTCATCATTTTTAGCAGAGCCATATCACTTTCCTTGCTTGCTAGCTTTATTTTCTGAATCATTTCTTCAAGAAGTGCATTTCTTCTCTTTGCATTAGTTCTTCCATTTCCACGCGGCTGTGCAAGTTAGACTTCCTGGGCAGAGATTACTGACAGCTTTAGGAACCTTTGTAACAGTGCAGGATACAGCACCGCATGGTCAAGCTGGGAGCTGTGTGGCTCTCAGCTCTGTGGGCTTGCTTTCTCTGCCCATGCTTGGCTTTGTTCATTTTGGAGGTTTTGCCTGATCCATGCAGACTGTGAGCTGCTGGGACAGCGGCTGTTTCCAGTGGGTGCAGGCAGGGCTCAGGCAGGGAGCTCTGCACTCTGGTCAGGCCTTGGAGTGCAACTGTACTATAAAATAGCAGCAGCAGCAATAACAGTAAGCCCTGCTCTAGGCAGTTTGGGTTTTTCATCAGAAAGCTGTAAACATATGTTTCTGAGAATAAAAACAAGGCCACTCTTTTTGATGGGCATCTGTGTTTTAACTAACTGCAGGAAGTTAGCGAAGACTTGCCTGTTTCATATTTAATCTGAACTATTTCAGGTGTATCATAGATTCATAGTTCATAGAATCATAGGATAGTTTGAGTTGGAAGGGACCTTCAACGATCATCTAGTCCGACCCCCCTTACAACAGGGACACCTTCAACTAGCTCAGGTTGCTCAGAACCACATTCAACCTGGCCTTGAATGTCTCCAAGGTGGTGCATTCCCCACCTCTCTGGGCAGCCTGTGCCAGTGTTTTACCCCATTCATCATAAACAATTTTTTCCTCCCACCCAGCCCAAATCTCCCCTCTTCCAGTTTAAAACCATCACTCCTCATCCTATTGCATCAGGCCCTGCTAAAAAGTCTCTCCCTATCTTTCTCATAGGCCCCTTTTAAGTATAGAAAGGCCACAAAAAGGTGTCCTTGGGGTCTTCTCTTCTCCAGGCTGAACAACCACAACTAACTCAGTCAACTCTTGTCTATCGCCAACTCTTGTCTATCAACAGCATGACATCAATATTAGTGACATACATAGTTACAGTTTATAACATACATGGTTATGCAAAATTGCAGCTCCCTAAAAGCTTCTTTTCCTCTCCACAGGCCTGTAAGTAGGCATCGGTTCAGCTATCGCCTGACATGGCATGTGGTTGGTTTGAGTTGATCCACACTAAGCCATGCTGCAGCAAAGTTGTACTGTCTACCTTTAGAGTCCTCAGTGTTACCACTATGGATGCTCCTTAGACTGGCTTAACTGCTCAGTTACAAAAGTATTCCCCTCCCTAGGGAGTATTTCAAGGCAGCTTGCCAAACTAGTCTGTCTCTTCTGTGGGTCACACAAAGCTCTTTTGAGGGAGTAACAGCCTGTGTCCTTCAGAGGAGATGTGAATGGCTTGCATGGCCTCGGCCCAAAGGTAAATACCTACTGGGAAGAGCTCTGCTACCCTGTGAAGGAGGGAGGAGGCTGCTGGCTACCTGAGGATGCCTTCCTGCTTTGTTCTTTGCTTGAAACTGAAGACAACACCAGAAAAAAAAATGGGGGGGGAGGGAGGGGAGGGAGAGGCACATGGATGACTGGAATGACTCTGCAGATAAGTGGGAAGTGGGCAGAGATAACCCTCCCCAGCAGAGGTGGGTGGTTTGTGGTTGCTTGCTGCCCACTATGCAGCATTCAAGCTGAGGCTTTTCTTACTTGCAGAAGAAAGGGAGAACTGGGCTGAACCAGTCCCTTTCCCTCCTTATGGTCTGTGCAAGCATGTATTTGCAACCTAGCAGCCCAAGCTTTCTTGGCTGCAGAACCAGCATGTGTGTAGAGGGAAGATAACGGTATTAACTGGGGAGCTATGGGGAAAGCCTTCTCAGAACTTATTTATCAGGCAGCTTTCTCCAGCTCTTGCCTGGTTTTATGTCGTGCCCAATCTGTCAGCTGTATAGGTGGGAGCCACTTCTTTCCAGGCTGTGGACAACCATCCAGATGGCTGGGGATGTGCTCCTAGACCAGAGCTTCCCATTGCCAAAGCCTCGTTCCTCTTTCCTCAGTGCTGAAGGTGTCCTTCTGCTTTCAAATGTTCAATATCCACAGCTGAGCTGTTAACTTCGCTCTGAAGAAGTCAGAAATATACAGCACTAATACAGATTTAGGTTTATTGCTCATTATTTTGTTATTGCTCCTTCAAATATAGGATTCCTGAAGTTTAATAGGAAGGAGTTTGCTCTTTCTTACCAGAACAATGGGAAAAAAAATCCTTAATGGGATATTGTCAAATTAATTGGGAAAAAAAAAATGCAACCAGAAGTCCTCAATCACTGTTGGCAAAGAAACTTATACAAGGTCCATGTATAAAACAGAACATTTAACTGAAAAATACTCTGTGATTTTTCTGTAGATACCTTCTATTTTCATTTTCTCCTAACTCTCCTTTGACTCTGTCTTTTGCAGGTCATGAAAACATACCACATGTATCATGCAGAGAGCATCAGTGCAGAAAGCAAACTGAAGGAGGCAGAGAAGCAAGAAGAAAAACAGATTGGGAGGTCAGGAGACCCTGTTTTTCATATTCGACTGGAAGAACGGCACCAGAGACGGAGCTCTGTGAAAAAGATAGAAAAAATGAAGGAAAAAGTAATAATCCTTTTATTTAGCTTCATTTGAAGTAAATTCAGTGCATTTCTGACATTCTTTAGCATGATATTAGACAGAGAAATCCAGCTGGGAAATATAATTAAAAAAAGGTACACATAATAAACTAGCATTGGGTATAGATAACTTGACAATTGCCCTCAGAGAGGGGAATACTGTATTCCTAGTATAATTCTCACTATATCATTTATCACATTAAAACAAAATACTAAGTTATAATTTTGTATTAAATTTGTTAGATGTATAACAGGCTGGCAATTACGATTCTTTATTATTAATAGGAATGTTTGCTTGAATTGTTACCATTTTTTTTACATATCAAAAAATGAAGTAATTTGAATATATTAATATACCATCTCTCCCCTAGCGTCAAGCAAAATACTCTGAAAACAAGCTGAAATCTATTAAGGCCCGCAATGAATACCTGCTCACCCTTGAAGCAACCAATGCTTCTGTTTTCAAGTATTATATTCATGATCTGTCAGATTTAATTGACGTAAGTAATGGCACGTTTGTTTTTGTGTTTATTCTGCTCAGGATTAATACTTTTTTTCTTTCTCATTTTCAAAGGGAATTCATTAGTCATCTGGGTTGCCTACAATACGCTTATCATTGATAATATTGTATGGTATAATCAGCAGACTTTCCCTTTAGCTTTGTATTCCACAAAATAAAGTGCCAGTAAGATACTGAACCCATTCCTTTAAAGTTAGAACATTACGTTTTCTCCTCATCTGTCAAGAGGAAAATATGACAGGAATAACATCAAAAAGGCAGGCATTCCCATTTTGTACTGTAAAATGATTTCTGAGGTGCAAATATTTTTTACAAGATAAGCTTCCAGAATGGGCATCTAATAATGGAGAAGGCATTTCCTCCCTGCCTTCAAAATCAGTTAGTTGCGTTCATTTAGTCATGGAATCAAGTTTACAGTGCTTTTTATTCTTATTTCATGTAGCTTACAGAACAGACACAATCAGTCCTGTACTCTGTACTGTCAACAGAATTCTCACTGATTTTCAGTAAACTATTGCTGTGAGAACATCCCAGGAGAGTGAGGTTATACACTGGTGTTGACTTATACCAGCATTTGGTCTCCAGAACCTGTATTATTGACATTTTTCCATAATACAGAGATAGGTCAGCTAACATGCTTTGTAAGCTATGTATTTGATAAATTTGGAGACAGCAAACACAGTATCATGAATATTAATTCACTAGCAATGTCGTGTTAAATAAGTCAATGTGACCCATCTGAAATCCTAGATATTTGAGTATGCTTTCTACTAAAACAGTATCATCTGTAATTTACAATAGTAAACAACATTCTCATACAGTCATTTCTGGTGCAGTGTTCATCTCAAAAATAAGCCAACTAAGCTCTGCATAAATTAATACAGCATTTGACAAGAGGTTTCTCATTTCTACTTTCTGGAGAAGCAAAGCTTGATAGAGAAAGGGAAAAATGCCTTCTTGAGATAAATGGACTAAATAGCTGCATGCATGTGTTTTATTGTACATTTTCTAAATACTGGGAGTCCGTTTGCTATTTCTGCTGGGGTTTTTTGTAACTTAGAAAATCTTGCCTGATTCTGTTACAACTTTCTCCTTTTCCCTTTCAGTTTCTTTCCCTGGTTTTGCTTCAGTTCTTTCTTGTTTTGTTCCAAGAAATGGCAATGTACCTTTTTTGTGTTTTCAGTATTTCTCAGTGTCTCTATCTCAACATCCCTTCTATTCCCCTTTCCTACTCACTGTTGCATGTTTTCTCTCTTGGGATTTCTTCTAGCTTATTCTGCTGTATACTGTCCCTGTCTAACCTACACCCATGAACCTGCACATCCTGCTTCACCCACCTGGACTGCCCAGGCAATGAAGACATTTACCAGGATCCTGGTAGACAGATGATCAGGACAGAAAACTGAGGACAGGCAGCATACTTGCTAGTATGCCAGCAAGTGAGGAGGTGTCCCTACCTAATGGATACTTCTGATACTTCTTAAAGGATGAATGATTTTTAGCCTGTAGTCAGGGCATGTCTGAAAAATGTGAACTTTATGAGTTCTTCTTGACTGCTGGAAGGAAGGAAAGGTCCCTTTCCCCCTCTTCTCAGCAACCCCACACCTTCTGAAGCCAGAAAGATGCTCATTTTGTCATCTTTTCTGCCTTCCCTTTTTGGAGTTCACCTTTCCCAGCGCATGTCTCCAGTGCCTGTTTCTACATGGTTAAAATGTTCTTGGTTGGAAAGTGCACCTGATTCTTACCCATTTCATCAGTGTCCACAGAGGTTGCCATAGCCATGAAAGCCAGGGGGAGGTACCACAGGCCTGGAGCTTCAGAAAGAATTGCAAGGGGAGAAGAAGTGAAGCTCTCTGTACATGCATACACAAAGACAACACTCTTCGGAGTCAGTGTATGTAGAAATATTTACACAACCATGAAGACTAGAGCTTTCTAACTGTTAGTTTTTAATAGAAATATACATTCTACAATATTTAGTAATGCAGGAAAATAATACCTACTTTGCCTGGCTTTTTCCAAGCCATGGATCAATGTAGACAAAAACATTCTTTTGGCAAAATGGCTTTAGAAATTACTCGTC
This sequence comes from Loriculus beryllinus, assembly GCA_039877255.1. Taxonomy (NCBI): domain Eukaryota; kingdom Metazoa; phylum Chordata; class Aves; order Psittaciformes; family Psittacidae; genus Loriculus; species Loriculus beryllinus. The sequence continues at coordinate 34,503 of JBCJKH010034412.1, forward strand.
CTTAAAGAATTTAAATGGAAAGTCTAGCTGGCCTTTGCATCACTGTTAAGAGTAGGCTGTAAACACATGCAACCAGAGCTTGCTTCAGAGCCAATCTAATCCAGTTGTGAGCTTGTTTAAATGAAGTGACTTTGAGACATTTGTATATAATCAGAATATTCTGTGAAAGCATTGGTATCTAGACAGAGTGTTTGCCACTTGACAAAGGAAATGCTTTTTGTAAATGCAAAAGTCTTGGCAAGATTTTGGGGTTATATCATTGGAATGTGAGATATGCTTCCCACCGGCCATATGTTGCAACAGTACAGACGATCTCATTCTATAAATCTATTAATGCCATCATGAGATTTGGAGTTTTCAGAGCAGTGGTAGTGATTTCATTCTTTGCCCTTTCTATTTTGTCCCCATCTGCCTGCCTGCTTTTCCATGCTTCTCTGAACTCTCTCCCTCTCTCTGCCTGTACAGAAGGGGATTACCTTACCTCTGTATCTGCATTCCAGTTAACATGAAGGGATTTAGATCTCCCCAAGCTGTTGGTATTGCCCATAAATGAAACTGAACATTTTCCTGTGGTACTGAAAAATATGTCAGATAAAAAGAAGGAATGCAGTGAACTGCTCAATATTTTTTGTAACAAGACTGGGGAGGGTTGTGGGACTGGGTTTCTTTATTTTATTTTTTAAACAAAGCAAACCCACACTTTCTCATTTGGATTCCACTGCCTTTTCATTTGTGAGACTCATATGGAAAATCCTAAATTGCAGTTCCTCAGCTGAACTCAGTCTGAACTGTTCAACTCCTTCATTTCATTATCAGAGCTCAGGGCTTCTGACTTAAAATGATGATGCGTTGTTCATCGTAAGCTCTTGTGATAAAAGCAAGCTAAAAATATTGCTTAAGTCTTTGCTGGATGTTTTGATGCGTGTGGTGAGTTGAGGGGTGGGACTGACATTTGCAAAGAAGTAGAGAGATAAACAGGATTTGGTACACAGTATATTTCTGTTCTCTGCATGTAGTACTAGAAGAATCTGATTGTTCTGCTGAATATTTCTTCTCTGCAGAATTTATAGTAGGTTCAAGTGAAGGACAGGGTTAGGTTTCTCTTTATTTGTATCATAAAAACGTAGTAAAGTTTACTTTTTAGCGAAATTAAATAAGCTTTACCTAGGATGTATAACTTTTATTTAAGCTTGCGGGTTTCAGAGAAGCAACAGAGCACACACCCCTGCTAATTTGGCAGTTAATACCAACATCTGAGCATATGGCACGTACTATTACTCATTTACATTATGATTTCCATGTAATTGAGTTTATTAGATTTATCTGGGTATAAGAGGAAGACAGGAACCTTTTTTCAGCCTCACTGTGCACTCATATGTTCTGAAGATAAATGCTAGGAAATAGTGATCACAACAGTTTTACTCTAGTTCTGCTCCTAGAATATATAAAATATTCATGTGTTGGTCTTTCTTACAGTGGAGTTTCTGAATCTCTACTTGCAGTCTGCATGCTTTGGGTGGTTCAGAAGTTAGAAAGCATTTAGCTATTATGAACTTAATTTATTCTGTAAAGGTTCTTTGTTAATCATTCATAGAACCGAGTTTAAAACTAGGGTAAAGCATGTGCAGCTCACAATCTTTATTACAGAAGTCGTCGTAAATATGACATGTACAGCCAGATCCCTTCAATAAATATGGATGTCTGTGTAACAGGATGATTAAAAACTTAATTGTTCAGAGGTTAAGGCTTTTTTATTAATTTCCCTCTCCACTAGCATTAGAATTCTATTATTATTCCTGAAATAAAATGAAGAGCAGCTTGATTGTTGGTTGAAGGTCTGTGCTAAGCACTGCAGTTTGTTTTATTCAAACGTAAATATACTCTGGGGTACAATAAAGACAGTAAATGCTCTTGAGACTGCTTCAGATTTAATTCCAAATAAGAATAAAATGCAAATTACGAAATTAATTTTTCACACATATCCCAAATGCATCACTCCGCTTTGCCCAACAGAAAGTCTTCATGAATCCAGAAATGCAATAAAACTCATCGTCTGTGACTTCATTCTCTCATTTCTCATCTTCATGTCTTGCTGCACCAACATCTCATCTCTCCGGCCCATAGATTGATAGCCGATCTCATTCGCCTTCCAGGCTGTAGCCTTGGTGTGCTGATAGCAAACCTCAAAGATTCATATTTATTTTGGCTAACAGTGTGGTTGCTCCCTTGAGGTTCACAGACCTTTCTGTACATGCATGCACGTATGTGTGTGCATCTGCATACATGTGTACTTTGTCACAACACCAGAAAGGTTGGTAGTTTTTTTAACAGACATGGTCAGATAGGATGTGATGAGGGCAGCAGTTCAGTTGCAGTGATTTTATATATTTCATACAAATTTATATATTTCATACAAAATCTGTTTTTACTTAAATCATTGAAGCAAAAATCCTGTTTCAGGCATTTTAAATTCCATTCAAAGAACCACTGGTAATAAAGCATTAGTTCAGGTTCTGGATTTGTTCTTGTTTGCTCAGCTAGCATTGGCATTGCAAGAAAATGCCTTAGTCTGGCAGGATATTCTGCTTCACTTGAATTCTTTTTATTGGCTGAGAGGCCATATTTATTACCCTGTTCAGCTGTCACCACCTGGAAAAGATGACCATGGTTACTGAGTAGATTAAGGGTTAAACAATGAAGTTCTTGGTACTGTTACAGCATAAAGGCTGCAGTGTTGTGTTCTAGCCTGCAAAAAAAGCTGCATCAGAAACCCACGCAGCTCACTGTAAATCAATAAGATTTCTGCTAATACTCAGATTAATCTTCTGGAGCCAAAATTCAGGCTTTAGAAGCCTATAGCTTTATAATACATGGATAGGTGGCTATGCTAAACCTGGTATTTCCTTCTATTTCTAATTTCCTCTCACTTTAATCTTCTGTGAAGTCTCTCTGAAACTAATGAACATGAAATAAAACAGCTGGCCTGATCTGCTTCCTTATCAGCACTTTTAGCCTGTCTTTTTCATCCAAGATAGTGAATTAAATATAAGATCTGACTTGACACAGAACAAGAGAAAAACATCAAGAGACTTTTCCTTTTAGAAAGAATATTTTTGGAGCTGGAGATCTTTGAAATATGGATGTGCTTTAGTATAAAAGTTGTGTAGCTGTTTTAGTAAATGTAACACAATTTCCCATTCTGCAAATGCAGGAGAGAGAGGCTAACCTGTATATATTTGATTGAACATGACATCTATTTTCTATTTTCTTTAAATGGTTCAGCAACTGTTTTTTGGAGACTATCCCATCTGTCCCATCCACAGTAACTACCTGGTGTTCTTGCTAGGACTGAAAGCTTAGTCTTTCTGGCAGTTTCACTGTGAATAAAGCAGCCCTCTGTCGTTAGATTTCAGAGAGCAGTTTGGTCGCTAGTCATTACTGCACCAATGCAAAGTGTAAGGGTTTCTTTCTCTTCTACACAGGTTTAAGTACAGTAAATAGGTTCAAAACTCCTGTGCAGTGCGTGCATCTGCCTGTCTTCCTCTCTCTCATTTTCTCTCCTTTTTCAAATGACTAAGAGGAAAGGGAGGGGAACATGATCTCTTGTGAGATTGGTATTTGGGTCTGTGAGGGAGGTATGCATATAAACAGTGCACATATACATGTGGTCTACAGTAGACTGAATTCAGATTGCTTTTTTACCTAACTGCATCACTTAAGTAGTGAGTCCTGCAGGGAAGTATGATTTTATATCACAGGTGAACATCTAAAATGGGTGGCTGGAGGCTGAAGGATGCCCTGAAGCAGCGTGCTCTCTGACTGCACTAGCCAGGCATTAGCCTCTGACTGGGACAAATCTCTCTTGTTTGAATAAAGACCATTGCTTTGTATGCAACTGTTACCAGACTGATGTGCCACTATCGAAGTGACAGAGATATTTGTGATACATTACCTGGAAGCTCACTGAGCAGAAGCTGAGGGTGTTATTCACCATGTGATCTGGACAAAAAGTTAAGGAAAATATCACTTGATACATTACTGCTGTGACATTCAAAAAATATATTCAGATGTTCCTCTAAAATATTAACTAGTCATGAATAATGCAAGCTGAGGATGTTTAAAATTCAAGAACAAACACAAATTTATGTTCTACCAATTAGGTTTCAATTCAATTTCAATTACATTCCAGTGTTAGTCTCACCCTTAGAAAAAAAGACATAAATTGCAGTTTTCTTCATTCAGCAGCACAATGTACATTGCTGGTTCTGTCAGAGCATGGGAAATAAGGTGTTTGCAGTAAATACATTTTCACTGTTGAGGAGAGGATGTTAAACCTTTTTTACTGCATCAAAAAGCATCCTAGATGGGTCACTAGTGCTAGAGGCAATTGGGGGGGATTTGTTTGGAAAAAGACATGGTGAGCCAAAATTGTTTCATTTTTATTTTGCTGCTGGCATTGACTTAAATGGTAGAGTTATGTCAGGGTGGGTTTAAATAGATGATCTGAGGCTTACATTTGACAATAATACTGAAAAGCCCAGTTGTGTGTGCAGACCCAGACCTTTTCTGTGTAAACACAGTGACTACACATCTGTATCTGATAAATGCAGACATACTGCCATACGTGTATACTTGATCTCTTTCTAAAAGTGTCCTTTCATCTTTACAACAGAATGAGGATACTAAATACTTACTGTCTTCACCCCAGTATTGTATTATAATTTAGAAGGTATTTTGTAAAATACTTCAAAGACAATAATTTCAGGACAGAAAATTGTAGTAAATAGGTAGATATTGGGATGGTCTTCCTTTTTAATTTGTTTTCTTTTTCCTTTATTGTGTTTTTAGTGTTGTGACCTTGGGTACCACGCTAGTCTTAACAGAGCCCTAAGAACATACCTTTCTGCAGAGTATAACCTTGAAACTTCAAGGCATGAGGGCCTAGACATCATTGAAAATGCAGTTGACAGCTTGGAGCCACGAAGTGACAAGCAGAGATTCATGGAAATGTACCCTACTGCTTTTTGTCCACCAATGAAATTTGAGTTCCAGTCTCATATGGGTGATGAGGTCTGTATACTGACGCGTATCTCTACCATGACTCTTTCTGCTTCTATATAGAAAATAGAGAATTTATCCCTTTTTACACAGTTCGATAAGAGCAGTTATTGGTACCCAAAAGCAAGTGCATCAGCAATAACATTTTGCAAAATTGGCAGCAGTGTTCTGAATTTCTTTGGAGTTCTCAAGTAAAAACTGTTGTGTGTTATTATGTCTATATTGCTCATAATGCCATTGCTGTGAATTTGCTGGCTAACCTGTGTTCAGCCCAGCATCAGTGTAAATACTGTCTTTAGGTCTTTGCTACTTGCCTCACCCTTAGTAGAGCTCGTGGGTGTTATTTGAGAAAAGCTGCTCCAACCTATGTTCTCTGAAATGCAGCCGTTTCGCCTTCTTCTTCCCCATTTTATTGTACCTCAGCTGTGCCCTGTTCTGCTACACCAAAAGCCAGTAGCAAAGCAGAATGCAGTCTCACCTGTACACATCTTTTATCTGAAAGCAACTCCAGGGTTTGCATTTCTGTGTGATAAGAGAAGCAACGCAAAGCAGCTGTAGAACAAGGCTGTGCTCTGTAGTCATAAGATGCGGTACATAATTCTGCACCTTATAACACATAAATAATGTCAATTTAGATGGACACATTTTATTGTATGCTTTATTCAGTTTTAATAGATTTAGTAGGAATTCACCTGGTTTTAAGGAGAGCAACCAGAGACTATTGACCAGTTTTTTAATTCGTTGCATCTTACATCTCTTCTTGATTCTTTGTTAGGTTTGTCAGGTCACTGCCCAGCAACCTGTGCAAGCAGAGCTTATGCTTAGGTATCAGCAACTACAGTCACGATTGGCCACACTGAAAATCGAAAATGAGGAGGTAAGATCTGTGTCTACAAGGGATATGCATTGTACACTGTTTTCAGGAAGGTGCTAACCTTGTCAAAAGCTTACAAATATCTTGAAATGGCCTCAATCTGTACTGGTAATCAAATACTGGTAATCAAATCAAATACTGGTAAATATGCTAAGGTAGATCCTTGTCTGCTTCGTAGAGGTTTGAGAACTTCATCCTTTACCTGTCCATACATTCACATTACTGAGTTCTGTGTTTTGCAGATGTTTCAGAGTGAACGTATTTTTAAAGTTTTGTGACAGAAAGCCACCCTGTAACAGTTACTGCCATTTGTGACCAGCCTCTCTACAGTCCTCAAATTGCTACTCCTGTAGTACAAAGGAATTTGCCTGTCTTTTGTGGTAGTTGAGTCAAAATCTCTTGTGCTCTCAGCTACAGCTATTTCTAGACAGGAGTGCTGAATGGCTGTGACAGGAATAGCTCACCTAGTAAAATAAAATGCCTTATTTTTTGTAATAGACAGAAAAGCTGTGCTGTTCTCTTTCCCCTACTCTGGCAGCAGAGAGAGAGTGGCCTCCCAATGGGTTTAAATTACACTTTGTTAGAGGCCCTTAATGTAAACAAGAATCTATTCCTAAATTAAAATGTGGGGATCATTTAATTTCTTGGTGTGGTTTACTGATAAGTTTTCAGCATTCCACTTTTTCGCCTTCTATGTTATATGCTAAATGCCTAGAACTTAAGTATTAACGTCCATGAAACATGCCTTAAAAAAAACTCACTTGAATTCATACAGTATCTCAAGGTAACAAAGACAAAAAGTAGGGGAAAGATTGTTTCTTTCAGTAAAGTGTAGTGCCAGGGACATAAGGAGAGAAATCACATAGGCAGGCATGGATAGGATATTTGCCTAACTGGAGATGCATGTAGAAGTGAGCATGATTTGGTTAAGCTGACTTTACTCTTTACTCTTTTGAAGCAGAACTGGAAGATAAATCACATCCTTGTGAACCTTGCCTGTTACGTTATTGCATTGCACTGCATTCTGTGTTCCATGGCCTCCATGCCCTGGTTATCATAGGAAGTGCTGTAAAAGTGGTGTAAATTGTTCTTTCTCCAGGCCCCCTCTTCCAGCTGTGTATTCCACTTCTGCAGTTTAAACATCACTGGGCTTTTTACCATAGCTGTCATGTCACAGATTTTTATCTTGGAAGAACATGTTCTGGGGACCAGATCCCTCGATGTACATAACTCAATCTAACACATTGACCTTGCCTTAGGTCAATTGACCTTGCCATTGGCCTTAACTTAGGAGAGTTGACCTTTCAGAGCATTGTATCATTTCTCTTACCTCCCAGATTAGGCACCATAATCAAATAATGTCACATTTCAATTCTAATTGCAGGAAACAAATGCTAGAAAGTACTGTACAGTCAACTTGAGTACATCCATGTTTGTGGATTGGACCGTGGTAAAGCAGAGAGCTAGATAGGAAACATAATCATGTCATTCTTCTGTTATACACTATCTGTTATGGTACACCTGATTTTTCACATTCGCACACCAGTTTGTTCGGGAGAGTGTGTCAGAGAACTATTTAGAGTAATGAGCTTCCCTACCAAGCTGTTCTGATATAAATTTACCTTGCATTTGGCAAATTGTGCTTTTTAATGGCAGGTTAAGAAAACAACAGAGGCTACCCTGCAGACAATACAAGATATGGTCACCATTGAAGATTATGATGTGTCAGAGTGTTTCCAGCACAGTCGCTCAACGGAGTCTGTGAAATCAACAGTCTCTGAGACATACCTGAGTAAGCCTAGCATTGCAAAAAGAAGAGCTAACCAGCAGGAAACAGAGCAATTCTATTTCATGGTACGTTGGTTACTTCCTGATTCGTATGACACTGACCAAATACATGAAGTAAGCATTATGTAGAAGTTCCTGGAACTTACGTGCCGTACATAGTAATAGATTGATCTGCATCTCTACAGAAATTCAGAGAATATCTGGAAGGTAGTAATCTGATCACAAAACTTCAAGCAAAACATGACTTGCTGCAAAGAACGCTTGGAGAAGGTAAATACACACAATAAACTGAAAAGTGTTTCCAGAATATACAGTGAACCACTGAAATGCCAGAGGTATGCAGGAAAAATATTGCAAAACTTAAAGCTTAATTGTCCATTAAGCATAGATTTGATTTTTATCAGTCATAGTTTGGTGTAGTGCTAAGAGTAGACACTATAAATCGATTTTATTGCTTCAACAGATATTTATTTCCACTGCATAGATGTTTAGACAAGTGATTATATTTGGAATGGAACTGTGAATGAAAAATCTGGTGTCTGAAAGGAGAGCTGACACAGTCAGTGCAGCATGGTTTGAGAGCTGTGACAAGTGTGCTGGTTCTACTTCCTAATGATTTTTGTTGACTTGAGGGGTTTTTAAGAGCTGGGCAAGAGCGATATTATTTTAAGCATACAAAATTATCCATGGCACATGTCTTACAGTGGACTCACTGATACAACATTTCTGACACATCCTTTGTGCAGCCTAGCAGCTTAATGATGCATTTATGAAAGGTACATGATGAAATCCTGATCTCACTGATTTCAGTAGTGAGATTCTTAGGGACTTAATTTAATACTGAGTTTCTAGAAAGTATTTGCGTATTGTGAACTGAAGTGAATGAAAACTCCATGAATAGTACCTGTTGATTATCATCATTGCATATAAAATTATTCCATTACAATACAATAGCTAAAGTTATGTTAGCAGAGAATTATCCATTGTCCTGAGCACTCTCTACAATTTTTGAAAATACATCTTAATATATACACCAAGTCAACAGATGTCCATAATCAAATGAAGTAAAGCTGAATTAGGGCAGTAATGAATCAGGCACTATGCTCAGCTCCAGCCCTCCCACCAGGACCTTCTTCATGGACTAAAGGGAAAAGGAGAATCACACTGCAAGCCTTGAGGACTAGCCACAGAGTGTTACAGACTTGAGAGGAAGTGAATTACACTGCAAAGAGTAAAATCCCTCTCCTGAAGGTTAAAGACTATAATTCAAAGATCAGACTCCAGAAAGGAAACTTGCTCCCTAAAGGGCGTCTCTAAAGGATGTGTCCATTTATTTTCATTAGACTATGAAGTGTCTGTTGTTAATCAGATCTCTTCTTGCTTTTAATATAAAAGCAGATCCACAAATCCAGTTGTGGAGGTGCCTAAAGAGCTATTAACAGTTCAGTGGCTGTGACCCAAAGCCCTTGTCCAGGGAGTGACTGAGGTTGGGAGTAGGAAATAAGCACCATTTTCTTACAAGGCTGGATGGTAGAAGGTGGTAGCTGGGTTTAGACAACCAACTACATGTTCTTTCTCATGGAATTTTTGATTTAATAAGATTTTCATTTAATGTGTGCATTGAACAGCTTATTCACACACAACAATGTGCAGCTGATCTTACTCAGAAGAGGACAGTTTTCCTCCAAAGACTCACAGAAAATGTATTTGGAAAAATTAAGTGTATATTTGTTATTTGGAAGCCTGGTAAAATGCATAATCATCTACTGAAGGGAGAAGGATGCATGTTGGAAAGAAATAAGGAAAACACAGTATGAAAGAAAATCCAAGGAGAAGCTTCTCAGCAGGATGATCTAAGTGATAAACTGCTGTTAGGCTCTGGGCTGTTCTGCCTTGCTCAGGCATGCTTGGACCGCTCCATCTGAGGAGTTCCCTTCAACCCACCAGCTGTAACCCCAAGTAGTTAACCTGTGCTGCCCACAGTGGTTTTGCACGTAGTTGTTGTCACATCATCAGCATAGCACATACAAATAGTACCCAAAATGTACATTCAAAGCTGATAGTTCAAGCAAAAGCCATCATTCTTACAGGTTAAAATGTCTAAGTACCCCCTTCTGTTGAGGTATGTCTTGCATTAAAGCGCCCATGCCTGGGAAGGAGGAGCTGGATTCTGTACATTCCTTGAATAGGAGTGATTGAAAAGATATAATTACAGTAGAATTATGAACATTATTGCTGTAGCTGGTGTAGAAATTAATCTGTAGAAAGTGAACTGCTCTTCTGCTCCACTGTAACTGCCTTTTCTGGAGCCTTTCATGTCAGCAAGACAGCAGACAAATAACACAGGGTACTCTGCTAAGTAATGAGGGGAGAATGGGGGAGAGGGAAAGGATTGTCTGAAGCGTAAAATCTCCTTTGGCACCCTCTCTTGCTTTTATTTAAATATGTACAATTTTAGAATGTAGGCTGAATAAATCCAGATTTCCATCTGGTGTCCACAGCACCGACAGTGTCTGGCTTCTGTTCCAGTTCATCACCAGCCTACTACAGTCTCTTGCTGTTTATAGACACAGCAGATAGATATTCATGATCTGCACAAGGGAGATAGGTGAAATTAGTGTCAGTGTGTGTGTGCCTTAAACAAACCTGCGCCGGGGTGACGTGAATGAGGGCACAGCCTGTGTATATATTAGTGATGGGATCTGACCTCGCTGGGAGGGCTCCTTCCCTCGCTCCGCTCCTCTGGGCGTGGGAAAAAGGCCTGGGCTCTTTTCACAGCTGTTCTCGCTGCTGCACTGAGCTAATGGAGGGGCTGCCCGGCTCCCTCCTCCCCCCCTGCCGCCCTTTCAGGCCTTCAGCAAAAACCCCCCTTTCAGCAGCCCCTTAAAAACACACCTCATTGTTCCCGCCTGCAGCGCATTCAAATGCCACTCGCACCCCGTCTCCCGGAGCAGCCGGCCCCAGCTCTGGCCCGCCTGCGCGTGCACACGCGTGTGCAAGCCCGGGGCTGCGTGGGAACACACGTGTGCCCTTCCCCGCGTGATGCATTGCTGCTGCTGCAGGGTTTGCATCCCTCAAGTTTGCCCTGGAAGATGGGGGGGGAGGGAGAAATGTGGGAAGCTGAGGAGGCTTTACATGCCTCAGGAAGCCAAGGCGGTGTTAATGCCCCCAGCCCAGAGCTCATCCTTTTATCCGGGTGCTTTGATTTTGATATAAGAAATAAGCCAAAAGGTACCAGCGCCCACCTCTGATTTGCAAACCCAGAAGGGATACATGGCCGGTGGCCATATCCGCCTCCACGACCCAGCCGTGGGGATCAGTGGGGACCCCAAACACCCCAGCACCACTCTGAGCACCCAAAACATGGCCTTGGCCATGCCCAGGTTTCACAACCGGCATTTGACGCTCCAGGAGCAAATAATCCACATTAAAATCCCTGCCTGACACAGAAAGTGATGGGATTTTCCAGGGATGGGGTGGTTTGGGCACATCGCACCTTCTTTTCCCCTAACATTGGGCCTGTGAGTTGCCAAAAAAAATCCCCTCCAAGCTCTGTAGAAATCCAAGATTTATAGAAGACAATAAACAGCCGCGCAAGGATCAGCCCTCGCCTGGCTTCCCAGGGAATTAGGGCAGAGGAAGTCTGGCCTCAGCCTCTGAGGGAATCACAGGGATGGTAGAGCCGAGGGTCCCACCGCAGGGGAGATGCTGCTCCTTGAAGCCGGTGGCAGCGGCACTGGCACATTCCGCCTCCCCCCGCCAGCCCCATGCTCACCATCTTCCCTTGTTTGCCAAGGCCCAGCTCTGGAATAGCGCCGGGATCGTGCTTTTCATTAAAAATAAATAACCACATTTCTGGTGGCAGCCGAGGGAGCATGAAAACACCACCCCCAAAGGCTGGAAAACCGGGAGGCAAAGGCAGCCAAACCCACAGTTATTATTCTTTTAAGCTATCCTTGGAGCGGGGGTCATCAGTGGCTGGTGTTTGCAGCAGGGTGGACAGACAGGACAGCATCCTCAGGGCCTGCTCCTGCTTTTCCCGCTGACCTTTCCCTGCTGCTCTGATAGATCCTTTCTGACAAAAGCGGGGACGCCGCACACCTTCCGTCCTTGCTCCGTGCCCGGCGCAGGGACATCGCCACTAGCAAGTCCCTGTCACCAGCTATTAAGGGGAGAAGGTCTCTGCCGCCACCGTGCTCTTTCCACATGAGTGCCAGCACCAGCACCAGGCCCGGGGGTACCCCTTAGCCCCCCGGTACATAACACACGTGCCCCAGTGTTCACCAGTTATGAATGCAAATCTGTTGAAGAGCCACACGCGGGTTTGTTATCGGTGAGGATGAGCCCCAGCTCTTTGAAGTCAACATATGTACATGATGATGCACATATGTGTGTGACCTACATTCGGGGCTGTAGCACGTTCCCCGGGTGGGTGATGCTTACGTGTGCCTGCAGCGAGGGGACTTGGCCATTCCTCACCCACTGAAGCACCATCAATCCTCGAGGGGCTTTCCTGGCACGGGGAAGGGGAAAAGCTGCTTGGTTGGAGCATCCTGAAAAGCCACTTGCCAAGAAGTCCAGGCAAAGGGTTTGGCTTTGGCAGGGGTGACAAAGCGCAGCCACCAAAGCCATGTCCTTGGTACCCTGAGCATCACCAACGCATGGCTGCTCCCTGCATCCTGCACTACCGTGGTCCCCGCAGCCCGGTGCAGAGGAGCAGCCACCCCAGTCTGCTCACTTTCAAACATTGCCATTTCCCCAGCTGATTTTGACTCCTCACCTAGCATAGGGATGGAGTTTCCATGGAAACATGAAGATATTAAACCGTAAATAATAATTTCTCTATTTAAAGTATATATATTTACATAAATAAAGAGAGAGAAAGCAAAGCTCCAGCATGTGGTGTGGGGCTGGGGGACACCACCACCTGCACCCAATTTATCCAGGTTGGAGACTCCAGCCTCACATCCATAGAAATGAGCAGCTGAGGAGCCATTCAGACCACCCTGCCCCAGCTCTGGTAAATAAACAGGAGCTTCGCTGCAGCAGTGACACGGACCTGATGGGCAGGAATTGTTATTTACTGTTGCCTGTTCAATAGTTATTTTTAAATGGCCTAAAGTGAAGCACATCACTGGTTTTCATTTTCTTCTGCTCGGGGATATGTTTTTGTCTGTGCTTTTTACCCTGTCTGTCTATTTAAGTGATACTTTTTATCATAAATGACTTTTTTCCTTCCTCTCCCTGCTATCGAGTTGGGAAATCATCAGCTCATGGTGGGAGAAAGGAGCTGCCCAGCTCCTCTCGGCACCGCAAACCCCAGCATCCTCCCAGCTCCCTCCATCCCTTGTACCAGCCCCAGCACAATAGCTTTTTCTGCCCCCTGGCCAAGCCCAGGATCCTGACCATGGGAGTCAACACGGCCAACACGATGGCAGTACCAGCCCAGCATCTCAACCTCAAAGCCAGCCATGAGCTCTCTATGCCCATCTCCACAGCAGGATCAGGGTTCTGGGGAGCACCCCATTGCCTCTGACTCAGTTTGCTGTGCTGGCACTGAGATGCTCAGTCCGGCTCCTCTCCTGGTGCCAGGTACCAGCACTGGAGCCCCCTGGGGCCGGCTGGGCTCAGCCCTTCCTCACTAGCACCAGCCCAAACCAGCCCAGCAGCCCCAAAGTAGCTGGACCAAGCACCCCAGCAGCGCCTGGGATTATCCTCAGCATAACATCCCCTGGGAACAAGATTGCAGCTTAGGCCCTAATGGAAAAGTGGAGAGAGATGGGATTAAAAGGAAAATAATGACTATTTCTTTAGCAAGGCTGTGGAAATGAGACAGGGATTAGCATCCTCTTTACCAGCAGCCTCCAATCCCACTGAATGGTCCCGGATCCAGAAATGCCCACGCTCAGCATCACTCCCATAGGGGATGGCAGCATCGATCCCAGACTGGGACAACCCCAGAGGGACGAACCCGGCTGTCCCAAACACAAGGCCAGATCGTCAGCTCAGATCCAGCCTGAGCACTCACCACATCCCTCTGCTACCACCTCTGCCTGCGGACATCATATCACAAAGGCAATTGGGCAAATATTTGCCAGTGTGGTGATTTTCCTTTCCCTGCAGATTTGCTGGGAGAAATGATAAAATATTCTGCAAGGAATAAAACATTGGGAATTAAAACTTCACTTGCAAAGGCACAAGCCCAAGAATAAACCTGAAAGGTTCCTTTCTCTCGCCTTCGGTTGCACACACCGCGCGGCGCAATTGGCTGCTTCCCTGGAATAGATTCAGTTGCTATGATACCAAGTTTGCTTTTAACGAACCCCAGAAAATTAATGGTATTCAGCAGATAAGTCCTTAAAGTGGAACCTATTTTAAGAAATTCCTTGCTAAATGGTTTACAAGTAGTCAGGAGGGAGGAGAAGGTTTCCCAAGCGCAGCAGAGCCTGCGCTGGTTCTCCTGCTGCTCCCAGCCGGGATATTGGGCTCTGTGGTGATGCGTTTTGGGGTACTCTTCAGGTTGGGACCATGAGTGGTGAGGACAGGACTGATGGACATCATCAGCTCCCTGTGCTGTGCACTCTGCATCCCTCCCACTGCTGCACGGCAACGCTTCGCATCCTCCCGGCTGTCCCCACGCGGCCTCGCTGCTGCTGCTGCAACGCTGCTCCTACCAGGCAGCAGCTTCCTCCAATGCTACAGAAGCACGGGCAGGTCGGTGCAGGCAGCTCAAATCCTGCCTAAATCTACACGTAATTCTATGGGATTCATGGCTTATCCAGATCTTGGAGAGCCCGAGATGGTTGAAGGGATGTAAGTGGGTCTGGCGTGGAAAACCTGCTCCGACAAACCTAACGTGCCTTGGAGATGCTCAGGGAAAATAACCAAGGAGCTGGGGAAAGTTTTCCTTTCTCCTGGTGCAACACTCCATCCATCCAGCCTTGCAAGCAGAGCTCAGGGTGGCATAAGTTTCCCCGGGACCCACATCCCCACCAAGGAGACAAGCTGGTACCTAAAGATCCTGCAGCAAAGGCTCTCACCAGCTCAGCACTACCACAGCTGAAGCACCTGGTCCCCAGGCTGCAGATGGAGCAGCTCCACAGGGCAGAGGATGGATCATAGAGAGCTCATCCTCAGCAGGGCAGAGAATGGATGAGGAACCATCCTCTCTATCCCACACCATATTTTGGGGTGTACTGGGGCTGCTCCTGCTTTATCTCACAATACATATAAGGGCTCATGTCCTCCCTGGCCAGAAAAAGGCCCAAACTGAGTGAGCCCAAGGTGTCTGTGCAGGATTAGTGCCAGGAATCACAGAGATCCGGGACAAGAAACCTGCCTCTCTCCCGCCTGAACAAAGCAAGACCTGTCAAGAGGAAGGAGGGGCACCCCTGCCTCTCACACCCCAAATTCCTCCTCTGCTGCAGACTCCAGAAACATCAGGCGAAAAAAGAGGCACAATCCCACATAGAAGTCAGGATGTGCAGATGGAGAAAGGGATCAGCACCTTGGGCTTTTCATATTTGGAGCTGATGCTCTTCCCTTTCTCATTTCTTGGCACCAATCCAGCCAGGGATTCAATGCACCGAAGATCCAAGAAGTGATATGGGAGAGGATGTGCCCTGCACCTTGCACAGTGCCTGCCTCCAGCAGGAGTACAGCCAGGGACCTGGCATGGGCAGGACCTGTGATGGTTTAAGCACATGGGTGCTTGGGTCCATCTTGAAGCCTCCTCACTGACCACTGCCGAATGCCTGAGAGCTCAGAGCCAGACTCTGAAGTCATGGAGGGGCCTCTTTGCTGCTTGCTCCAAGCTGCACCCCAAATCCATGCACCTGAGAACCTTCCCTGAGCTTCCCAGGAATAACTGGGGACCACTCAACGCATTGGGTCACCACTTACAGCCTTAGCCATTGGGGCTGAATCCAGCATCAGCGGGACCAGGGAGAGGCTGAGACTGGAGTATCCTCAAAGCAACGCTCCCAAATCCCCCTCTCCAAAGAACAAAGCTGCAATCTCTCTGCAGATGCAGAATAACCAGCGAGCGATGATGATTTATTTCTCTCCCCCAGTAGATAAATCGGCCTTGGATACGGGTTTGTGCTAAATTACAATTTGCATGTGGTAATATATTTAAGCAACTTTCCTTCCGCTGGGTTGTAAACAGGGTTTCTCTGGGGGTTATTTCCAAGCTGCCCCCATTTCATTTCTCTCCAATACACCCGGCGCAAGGAGCTTAATTGTCAGCGTGGAAATTAAAACCACAGCGGAAAAAACCACCCCTAAAAATCCATAAAACCAAGGTTTGGGGTTTGTAGGTAGCCTGAGGAACCCTCAGTTGGAATCAGATCATCACCCCAGCACAGGCACTGGCTGTGGGCCTCAATAAAAATGACTACAGACAAAACCCCACTGAAATTTCCACTCCACAGCCACGTTCAGCTTCCAGCGGCTCACCTCCTCACCAAGGCACCAGGGCCGGTGCTTTGGGGAGGCCAAAAGGCGGCTGCCGAGCCCCAATCCTGCCGGGAGGGCAGGGCTTTTCTCCCGGAGAACAGCGAGTGGGTTTTTACATTCGGTTCTCTAGCTTTATGATATCACATACACTCATACAGCTAGATAACCAAAGAGAAAAACCAACCCAGGTCTTTACAAAACGGGCCTCGGCCACGCCGCGCACCCGGGGGTGGTTTGGCTCCGATGCCGGAGCCCCTCAAGGTGGCCGCATCCACGTCCCCTCAATAATGAAGAAACCCCAATGGTTTGGGTGGGAGAGCAGGAATCTGCTGCGGCACCTTGGGATACAATGCACAACCCCGGCGCTCCCCAATGCCCACCCGAGCTCCCCAACTCAATGTCTGCACACCAAAGGCCACCCGCATCCTAAAGCAGTCTCCACCCGTGGTCCGGGGACCCTCGCAGGGCAGGATGCTCCCCCAGCACCTATCCCCATCACCTGCGGCCCAGGGACCTGCTTCCTTCCCAGCTCCAAATTCACCCCCAAACCCAGCCCAGAGCCCACTCCCACTTTATAATTACTGTAAATTACTGGCACGGAACTGCTGAGTCATGAGAGTGGCTGGGGAAGGGACAGGCACAGCCAAAAGAGCCCCCCCCGGGGGTTTCCACTGCACCTCCCAATTCTCCGTCCCATTCCTCTCGCACCCTGCAGCCCGGCCCTGCACATCCTGGGGCTCCAGGCTCTGAATGTCCTCGGTGGGGAGGACGCCTTCCCTCGCCCTTGCGGCCCCGTCCTCGCCTGCCCTTGTCCGCAGGGATGTTCCACCCCAGCCGGGAGGATCCGGGCACCGGTCCCGGGCACCGGTGGGGGATGCTCCCGGGGAGCTGCCCAAGCCGGGAGTGTCCGGCCGTGCTGCAGCTCGGAGAGAAACTCCGCGGAGATGCTGCCTCCGGTCCCAAGCTGGGGACGAGGAGAGGACAGGGGACCCAGGGAAGGGGACGAGGGGAGGCTACCGGGGAAGGGATGCCGGGGAAAGGGTCCCAGGAAGGCGGGTACCTGCTCTCCCCTCTGGGACCGGTGCTGCCAGCGGTCGCCGTCGGCTTCGGGTCGCCGCATCCTTCCCAGGCTGTGGCAGGGTAGGGAGGAGGCTCGGGCCGGGATGGAGGCTGGATGATCCCGCCCGGTGCCAGTGCCGGTGCGGGTCCCTCTCCCGCTCCCCGGCGCCTCCGGGACCTGCCACTAAAGTTGAGGCAGAGCCGTCGGCGGAGGGATGGCTGGAGGGCGGGGGAGGGCGGGAGGAGGGACGGGGTGGCCGACGGGGACAAAGCGTGAGCGGTGGGGCTGGGACAGGCCGGGCGTGGGGCCGGGGCAGGGGTCACCCCCCGGGGGGGCAGCCCCATTCGCCATGGCCGCCGCTGTCCCTGGAGGCCGCCCGTCTGCTCGCTCCGAGCCGCCCCCCAACCCCGACCCAGCCTCCTGCAGCGGCCGGCCCGCCCCATCGAGGAGGCGGCGGTGCCCCGGGGGTAACCCCGCTGTGGCAAGGCTGTGGCGCAGCCCCCCACCCCCCCCCACCCCCCGGCAAAGGTAGGGATTAAACCCGACTGGTCCTAGGCGGGGAAGCAGCCGGGGGAGGGCAGCCGCACCCTCCCGTCGAATCTGCACTCACAGGCCCCACTTGCTAAGCTTTTTGCGGCTGTTTGGGTGTAAAACGGGGGTCGACCCCTCCCTCATCCCGTGCGGTA
>JBCJKH010034414.1:0-21564 GCA_039877255.1 Loriculus beryllinus
ACATGGGCAAAGCCTCATGAGTTATACTAAAACCTTTCCTCATCTCTGTATCCAGATGCAGGTGCAGTTTTGCAGGGGGTTACACATCAGAAGGATGTAGAAGTCCAACTGTCCAGTCATCAAAAGAGGCAAATAAGCCTTGGTCACTGGATGAACAGAGCATTCCTTACACTTCCTCACAACAGGTCCCCAGCCAGTATAGTTATATAAAGCAAAGTGCTGCTTGCCTGTCCTAGAGTTTGCAAACTAAACAGGTGTCTGCAAAGGTCAACATGCCGTTCATGCACTAATGAAAATCTCACCAGCAACTTGCTGGCAACCTAAAGCTGTATTTTTTCTGGAGTAAAAAACTAAGTCTTAATAGAAAATTTAGGAATCCGAGATTTTGGAAAAGACAGAAGGCCAACATGATGGTCTGGGATAATTTTCACTAATATACAAGAGGGCTTCTGGTGTCCTCCTAGTTGTAGATGCAGTTGTCCTGCTTGTTGTAGATGTTTTATTGCCTCTGAGCAGAAGGAGTAATGACCTTTTACACATAGTCAGATCTACTGTACTTTGAAAAACTATTATTTTCAGGAGGGGCTTACAGTCCAAGACACAAACATATGAAGGTTTCTTCTAGACGCATTTGAACAGAAAAGCAGCTCCACATAGAAATTGAGGAGGCTGGTGTTCTTATTTGCAAGCACATGGGAGTTTTCCCGCACCCTGCTCATTCCACAGTTGCTTCTATTGGTGAAGGCAGAGCTGCAGGGGCCAAGATCAATTGAACATTCAGTTCAGTAATTGCTGAATTCCTCAGCTTAGAAACTGTATTTTGTATAGGCAGGGCAATTGACTGCATGAAACTTCTTCCCACGTCTGCAAAGCATAATCTTCTGGAAACGCTACCTTGTGTTTTTCATCATTGTTATTGGTATGATAATTACTTTGTTATTAATACTTAATGCTTAGCTCTTGAAAACAGTTTCAGCTCCAATGCTGCTGCTTTATTTCTGCTGCTGTGAGAATGAAAGGGAAAACCTGGTAGCTCTTCCTTGCACAAAATGGACCTGCATAAATTCTATCCCAGTGTTGGTAAACTACCCGTGGGATAGTTGGAAGACCAAGTCTCTAATTTTTCATTAACCTGCACCCACTGGTAAGTGTGTAGTTTGTTAAACTGGTGATTTGTATATAGACACAAAAAAGCAACAAACACACACACAGCACTGATGTTCAAGGCAGCAGCAACAATACAGATAAGTTGTCTCTTCCCTAGCTTACAACTAAGGGTTATCATTGATAGACCTGAGCAATTTTCTGAAAGGACTAATTAGTGTTTTAATTGGTTCTCTCCTCATCACATTTTTGTTTACTCATGCCCATAGGATCTCCACCTGTGTTAAGCAGTTTTCCAATTAATAATGCATTTGAACTTAATAGTCCACTTTTTCTGACTCAGCCATTTTTCCACCTTGTTTATTTAGCTGACTTACAGCGTGTAATTTCCACATATTTCCCAGTAGCTGGAACCCACTGAATGCTGCCACTGTCCCTGGGCAAGGGCTGCCTGGTATCCTCCAGATCCTCTGTGGGAGCCAGATGGAGAGGGACTGCCTTTGTAAAGGTCCACCACCATGTTTGTGGTTTCAGGCCAGCCCCTTCCAGTCTTCCCTGTTCCTGAAGGCTGGGTTGGGGGTTCTTTTTCAGTAATGACTCAGATGTTTGTTTTCCTCTTCCTGCTTCTTCCTTTATTTTGTGAGCAAGCCTCTTCCACCCGCTGTGCAGTAAGAGGAAGGTGGGAGACTCTTCCGCTTCTCTCATGCAAGCAGGAAGGGAGAGGAATGACTGAGAGCTTTAGGGAAAGGAGAGAAAATGGCCTGTGCTCCCAGGCTTCTTCATTCAAGCCCTCAGAAGAGTCCCTTAGAAGCGTTCATCTCACTGGCCTTGCTGGATTGCCTTCTCCTTCAGTGTGCTCTCTGTATCACCTGTTCTCAGTTGGTGATGGAAGAAGAAAACAAAAACATCATGAAAAAGGCTACCCTCATGGCCTAAACCAGAAGGTGTGCATCCCAAATGGGAGGCTCAAAGTGCTCAGATCCGCTCCTAACCCAATAACAACCCTGCTGTCAAACCAGTCCTTCCCCAGTTATCTGGAAGAAGTCACTGGTGATCTTTCACCAACGGTTTTGTATGGTCCTGAGGAGAGGAAGGTTACCCCAGCCTGAAATGAGGAGAAGAAAGTTACCCCAGCCTGAAATAAGGAGTGTCATAAAATACAATAATGCATGGGAACATGAACCACAAGAAAGACAAAATGCCAACATCTATTGGAGAAGGAAAGGGAATAAAAAAAAAAAACAAAAACAACCCAAAAAACCCCAACATAACAGCCAAAAATACACCTATTTGGAAAAGCATCTCATCTCTCACATTCAGTGCACGGATACAGTTTGAAACTGTAACCATGGCTGTACAGATGCCTGTAGACCTTGACTCATTCCTTAGCTGTATAAAAAGCCACAGAGTTTGATATAATGGGTTAAAATCAAATTAAATCCATTAAGACCAAGCTATTTCTACATTTTAATGACTAAAAGTTCGAACTTAACTCTTACGTAGTTTTAAAGTGTTTTGTGCTTATTTAAGTAATTTGAGGCTGCATTTGGCTGAAATATGCAGTATTTCAGAAAAAAGGAGCAACTATTAATTGAAGATACAGTTTAACCAAAAGCAAGGTTAGCTCAGCTCTGAGGATGCTCAAATGCACTCATCTCCCCCAGTGTCAAAACAGCACAACAACAAAAACGATAACAAGCAGTTCTCAAAGACTTCAAACCTGAATTTAAAATGAGCTCACAAAATACATACTTGCAGTGGAATTATTTTTATATGAATTATAGACCCTATTAAAAATATTGAAAGGACAACTGGGAAACATCAAAATACCCAAGCTTTAAAGGATTTTCTGGTGAGATGCGATACACTCTAGTTGCCATTTTCTTCTAAGTACGTCTGCTAAATTAGACAGTAAATCTGTCTAAATTTGGTCTGGAGAACATACTGGCTGCAGGTTTTGCATAAAGGATTTCTGTTTAATGGAAATCAAGACTACTACCCCTTTCCTGTAAAGGTTTTAATACAAAATCACTTTATAGCAACTTCTGGACTGTTCTTTAAGGTTTAAGATTCAAAGACCAAAAATAACGACAGGCAGCATGATCAGTCTTTCAGACCTTTTGCCTCTTTATCCCTGATGCAGATGGTAAATAGTCACTATACAGTCTACACAAATATCAACAACTGCTTTAATTTATACAAGTAAACAATAGATAATATCACATAACTGCATACAAGAATCTCTCAGCATGACAGATCAGTATCTTTGTCCTACATAAGAAATTAAGAAGAATCGTCAATGTACTCCAAAGTATTTTAGCAATTTGCACATTGTTTCCCACTGAGCAGGTTAGGTTTTCATGTAGGCTCAAAGTTATAAAGCACACTGTAGCAAATAACATTAACAGTTACAGCTAGAGCTTGAAACTAAGTTAAACACAAGCTTGGTGCTAAGGAAGATGCAGTTAAAACTTCTTTCAAAAACTATTCTCATAGCAAGCAGGAAGGCTCCCCATACCAATTGCATCAGCTTCAAAAGCATAATAAGTCGGTTCATAAACAGTTCTTTGTAATGCTATGGTAAAAAAACCTTTAAAGGAATAAAACACTTGAAAAATACTAGCAAGCTGAAGACTACTCAATTTCTTTCATGTTTCTTCTCCACCCCAGAAACGCACAGAAATTAACACAATGTTAAACACACATTTAGAAGGGCTTCCTTTGCTCACATTTACTGCAAAAATGCAAATATTAAAAACAAATATAAAACATTTACAATGCCATCATACTACCAGTAGTTTAAAAATCTATTAAGTATTTAACCTACTATATTTTTCAATAGGAAGCTAAAATTAAGCAACCTTTCTGAATGTGTTAAACTAACAGTGAATGGTAAATTATAATCTTCAAAAATTCATTGTACCCACATATGATGAAAATTATCAAAACAGGATCCCAGAAAACCTCATCCCAGATTGCTTTCTCACTACAGTTATATGGGAAACACATTCTTGATCACTCCTCCCCTCCCCCCCCAAAAAAAAGGAAACGAATTATTCATTCCAGACACGAGTTATAATTTGTCACTACAAAACGGTTTCCCTTTCACTTAAGAAAACATTGTTTGTATAAGCATTCATAAACTTTTTCACTGTTGTGGTCATCTTTATTTTGAAACAGTGTGAATTTCAGCTGCTTTTTTACGTGCTCTGCTTCCCAACCTCTTAGTGAAAAAGTTAAGACTGGACTACAACCTTGTTGCCAGCTTACAGTTGTATGCAAAGAAGCAGAGACACTGCATGTCACTGTTCAAAAACTGACCCTTTCTTTAGTTCCTTTCCCTGCAGAATTCCTGCAATAACCTGTGAAAATTTTATTTCCTGCCCTTTTGAACAGTAAAAGCTCAGAACCCCACCTATCACAAAGACTTTAAAATTAGACTGCACAGAACAATCTAATCTAAACCCTTCAAAACCTACACTGCACCACAGATGCAATGCCCAGCCTGGTTACAATCACAGGAAGCCCCATAATTCCACATTCCTAACACTCCTAACATTGCCTGTTTTCTTATCTGAGCTCTGCCACAAACTCCAGAGTGCTCCTGCGAGCCATCATCTTATTTCACATAAACTGCCTGGCTTTGCACTGGCTTTACTGAGCAATCGGAACGAACCAACAGTTCAGCCCAGAAAACAAGACTGGTCTGTACGAGCAGTAGCAACCACAGAAACCTTGCCAAAATCAGTCACTGCAATCACCTAGAACAGTGACTGGTTCAACAGAAAAATGCCCAGGCTACCTTTGTACACACATTTTTCAAGATTTTACCCAGTCTTGAAGGTAAGCACTAAATGCCTGTCTTCACCAAAGGCAAAACAGTTGCAATCAGTATGAGAAACGTTTTAATGGTGTTTCCTCCTTGCTTAAACAAAGTATAATTGGTACATACCCAATATTTGTAGTCAATGCAAAGGAGAACAGCATTGGTGTTTTGTCCTGTGATTTGAGAGATGCAGATGTTACTCTGCCAAGGTCCCCCATTTATAAATGGAGGCAATATTTAGCTATTAGCAGTGTCACAAAACTTAAGAGATAAAAAGCATTAACCGTGATAGAAGTACCGTCACAGTAATGTTACAGAGCCATTAGAAAGATAATAATATTGAAATTACTAGAATATGATGGTAAACTACTCCTAGAAATAGTCAGAATTCGCAATATAAAATGAGACACGATTTTGCAGAATTAACATCACCAAAAAATGAACAATACTTATTAGAACTTTTGCCATTCTCATATTTTCTTTGTTTAAACCAGTATGAAGATACTTAACCCATAGCATTTACAGTTCATGCTGAAACTCTCTAATAAATTTTGGACTGAGCAAATAAAGTTAAGCACACAGACACAGCTGAGGCAACTGTATGAGAATAAAATTTGACTTACTGGTAAAATCACTGTACAGACATTTAAACACATCCTGATAAAGGCAAACTAAATTAGGATTTCTTACCTGCTCACTTTCAAAAGATGATGAACATATTGTGTCCTTAAAGAGATGATTCCCCTGCTGTCTGTTTCTGTGAGCTTTCCAGGCACTCTGTGACATAAGAACACTTTCACTGATGAGGCACTCAAGTTTCTTTTATCCCTTCTGTGATTTTAAATGATTCTCCATTAAGCCCCACTCAGCCATGCAACAATAAATGCACTTAAAGCCGCAATCCACATCATGAACATTTTCATAGATGTTCTGAGCATCTTTTGACTTCGGTGCTATGTTGCACACCTTCTCTCAGAGCCCAAACATTAAAGCTCAAACATCTCTCACGGAATGAGCTACTCCTTTATCACCATACGCAGCTTTCTTCTGATTTTTAACATTTTTATACCTTGCTTCAGATTTAGAGATTTTTATCTCTCCAGCTAAGGTGCAAGTTGTAATACCGTAAACACAACAGAGGCCAAGATGCACAAACTGGGCATTTGAAATAGCAGTTGGCAGTGCAGAATAGGGCTCCTCAAGCTGCAAATAAAGTGCTGATGCTCCAAACAAGGTGTTCGCAAAAGTATGAAGCATAAGAGTTACTGCTCTGACCACTTGGGCTCATGTCACAACAATGAGGACTCATTTCGAAGCAAATTTTCTTCATTTTCCTTATTTTTTGGTTAGTTTCCTCTCCCGTGCTGTTTTCATTTTCATTTTGGTCAATTTTAGGACAGCTTAGAAATTGACGCTGTATCAGTTTCACACATGTAAGCCAGGTATGTCCTGACTGTACTTTTGATACTGCTTGTGAACTGGCAGAGCTTATACCTGTATACTTCCACCAGAAACATCTTCACCAGGCTGGCAATCTGGGCTTCAAAACTCTCAAGCATGGCAGCATACAACTGGGATGGTGAGACTTCCTCAGAGTTATGCAGGTTCATTGACAGAGTATGTCAATATTTGTATTTAAATTACACTCCACAGTTAGTGGTAGATAAACCTACAAATAACAATAAACAATGCAGTTAAAATCCACTTCATACATTATTAAGAACTCTAGGTCTCTATAAAATCTAGAATCAGATTCCAGCCCAAGCGATATGCGCAGATTTTAAGACTATCTGAAAGTGAGGGGTTTAGAAAAACGATGCCACAAATGATTACCCAAATCACCTGTTGAATTTAAAAACGAACTACAGGTTAACAGTACCACGGCATTTACATGTTTAGTTTATAACACTTCTTGCTGTCAACAGGCAGGCTGTGTCAACCCCAAAGCAGAACACACTGGTGAGAGACCTGCGCCGCTGACACTCGGAGGCCTGCAACCCACCAACCCACCCACCACGTCCCAGCACACCGCAGGTACCGCCCATCACCCCGCCGGCCCTTCCCGCGCAGCCCGGTACAGTAAAACGGAATCTGAGAAAACAAACCAAGCGGAACAACCTCCTCACAAAAGCGCGCTAGCTGCCTCTGGAGAGCCCGCCCTGAAGACCACTCCTGAGCTGTGGCCCATTCCATAGCCAGACCCTCTCCGAATTTGAACGGCACCCTTCTGCCGGCGAAGCTCCCTGAGGAGACGCCATCACACAGGCAGCCGTCGCAACCAAACACCAACCACAACCCTCTCCTCTCCCCGCCTCCGCCGCCATCACCCCCACCTCCTCGCTGCTCCCGCCGTGCGCAGAGAACCGCCCCAAGGGCGGAGCTTCCGGCCAGCTCCCAGGGCAGACCGCGGGGTTCACTTCCGGCGGCCGGCTGTACCACCGCCTCAGCCCGCGCCCCCCTCCCACCCACCGCGGCGCCTCTGTGCGCGTGCGCCGAGGCCCCGCGTCTCCCCAGCGGCAGCGAAGGAGTTTGGAAGTTCAAAATGGCCGCCGCGACGGAGCCCGAGCAGCGACCGCCCGAGTAAGAGACCGGTTGGGAGTCTCCTTGCCGTGGCGCGTTGGGGAGGAAGAGGGAGAAGTGCGGGCGAGGGGAGTGTGGGGAGGAGGACGAGGAGCGGCTTAGGTGAACGTGGTGAAGGCAGGAGGAGGGAGATGGGGGCATCGGCTGCTCTGGGGAAGAGGGGTTGCTCTGGGAGCCGCTGGCCCCGCGGCGGGCGGCCTGGCTGGCCCGAGACTCAGGAGCCGCCTTCCGCCGGCTGAGGCGCGGGGTGTGTTGGAGTGAGAACCGGGAAGCGCTCCAGAGGCCGCGGGCCGGGCGCGCACGAGCTGGCCCGCTGGGGGCGGGGGGGAGGGGAAGCGGAGCCAGGACCTGCGGGCGCGTGTCCTCCGCCCCGCGTGCGCCTTCCCGCCTCAGTGAGGGCTTGGGGACGAAGAGGTGAGGGGCTGCGGCGCTGCTCGCTTCCGACCCCGTTCCTCCCGCCCCTCTTCTCCCGGGGAAAGCGGGGCGGCCGAGCCCTTCCTCCGCGTGGATGCGAGGCCGCAGCCCGCTCGGGCCGGCCGGTGCTCGGTGGCGCGCAGGGTTCGGGCATCCCCGAGACGAAGCCGGGCTGCCGCTCCCCGGAGTTCCCCTTCGCCCCACGGCTGAGGCCTCCCGCCGGAGGAGCGGTATGGGGATCCGGGACAGCGGGTGCTGCTGCCGGGGTTGCCCCGCTGCCCGCCCCTCGGTGAGCCCACCTCCCCCGGGTCCCGGGCGCTCTCGCGTTACGAACAGTGCCTGTGGTGGTGGAAGCAAAAACCGATTTGTTGCCGCCGGCCCCTCCTTCCAGCCCTCGAAATGACTGGCAACTCACGGCTCCCGTTGGGAAGCGAAAACCGAGTAGCCGCCTCCCCTTCGTACCGGAGCTCTGGGGCTGCGTTTGCCTGGCAGCCCAGTTAGCGCCGTGAGATTTAGGTTTGTCGGCACTCACAAGCGCACTAACACTTTCTTCTCTGGAACTTTTGCCCGGGTTTGACAACCTAGTGCTTATTTTATTGCTTTTCTTCACTATACAAATATTTTAACCATATAACCTGCTGTAGTTTTTTTTGCTTTGAAAAGTTGCGATTTGAGGTTTCTCTTTTTGTTTGTTAATCGTGGGTGTGAAAAACAGGTGAGGAAAAGCAGTAGAAGTGCATGTGAACCATATAAAACATGTGAGCACACAACAAAGTTTAGCGTTGCATAGGGAAATGTAACTGAGAGTAAGAAAGTACTAACTGGTGATGTCTGGATGTGGGAAAAGATGGGTGAAATCTCTTTGACAGTCTTCATGAACTTCCTATTATTCTATTTAAATTAAAAAATAAAAAAGTGGGACAGCTTATGGCATAATTCCTCTCTATTTGAAGCCGTTAGCACCTAGACATTTTCATGACCTCATCACCCTTTGAAATCTTTAAAAAGGCTCTCCTTCATGTCATTATGCCTATGAAGCACTGAAATGAAGCAAAAAATTATTCGTGTTCTGATGGAATTACTCAAAATAAATCTATTCATGTATGTGAAGATGGGCTATTTCATGCGTGTTGATGAAGTTAGTAGCAATTTTACAGTTGAGGTACAAATGCAAAGAAAGCTGGCAAGTGTCTGCAGTCTGTAGTGGTGCACCTCACCTGGCATCTCCACTGCCAGCTTGCTTTTACAGAATACAAAGTGGGATTATTACATAGCATTAAAATACATGTAACAATAAAACAACTTCCTTCAGTGACACTTTCTGCTATTGGAAGAAGGAAGACTTACCAGGAGTGGCTCGAACAGATGTGTTTTTTGTAATGTTTTCATAATGTTGAAGTACCATCAGTTTGGTACCCTGGGACTTACACAGCATCCTGTATCTAACAAAAAAAAATCTTGAAAGATGTATAGTTTCCTTAAAGTTTTCCTTGTGTTGTTTTTCTGCCCTTTATCAAATTTATGTCACATAGTTGGTCTGGATTGCAAATCCAAGTTGAAAAAGTTGTGCATTTATTACTTGTTCTTTATTTTGCCTGTGTCTTGTACCAAATGTAACATAGAGCAAACTCATTTTAAAGCAGTTTGTTTTCTTTCTGGTATTCTGTTGTCATAATGCTGTGGAGTGTCAGGAGGAAGCAATTAAGAGAAACACCGTTCTTCCTAAATGTTGTGAGTAAGCAGAAGTAGAGGTAAAGATGTAAAAAAGTATACAGCATTCTGACTTAAGTCTGTAAATATTGCGTATTTATAGCTCAGGCTGCCTGTTCCCTTTGGAAGTTGCTCATTTCAGAGCATTAAAATGTTAATGTTTTTAGCAAATACTTTTAGTGCGTGTTGCAGAAGTCTGGATTATTTACTAGTACTAGAATTTGCATTAGCTCTAGCAGGAGAGAATGTGTAGTAGTGCACAGTTTGACTATCCTAGCCTTAGGAAGACATTAATTGCATTTATAATGAAGTGCCATTCTAATACCTCTGATACGTGTATTGGATCATTGATTGTATTCTTCATAAACAGTTGGAGAGTTTGGAAAATAGTTCTACATTTCTGTGTACATCTCCGCACCGCTCCTGACCATCATGTTAGGGGATTTCTTTTCAAGGAATGAGGCTTTGGATACTGAAAGGGCTATATTTATTAAAGTGTTAATAAATTTAAAATCTGTAGTCTAAATGGGGCGAGTTTGTAGAAAAGTGAACTCAGGCACCTATAATATTTGGTCACAGATTTCAGAAGGTGAAAGTCTTGTCTTGCCACAAATAGTAACTTAATTGATATTCTGAAGGAGATTAGTAGATATTTGCTAAACAGTGTAAAAAAACCAACGGGTAAGCCGGTTTCGGCATCTAAGGATAGTATAAGTGAATGCATAAGGTCAGGACTCAATTTGATAATTTTTTTAAGTTATTAAGTGCACCCACTACTTAATTTGCTTGTTGTTGTGACTAGCAAACTGATTTATTTTAGAAAAAGCATTGTATGTTATTGTTACTTTAATAACCTGCTGTAAACCTGTTTTCAGCCTTTGCGGCCAATGCCATTTTACAGGTCTAAAGCTTATAGATTTTTTTTTTTTTTTTGGGGGGGGAGAAGCTGATAGTCTTCAGTATACTATCAGAAGGCTTTTTCTGAATTTAGACTTCCTTAATTTATCCTGTTTCTCGTATTGCATAAATAATACAAGTGCACGATAAGAACAGTTCTTGGTTTTGGTTGGGGTTTTTTTTTTAGCATATGTGTACACTTAGAGGAAGAAATTGCTGTTAAGAGAATTGGTCAACTATGAGGTTTTGCAAGAAGTTTTCATTAGGTGGTCAGCATCATCCCTTGAAATGAGTGTTGATCTTTGGAGCACAACTGTTCTGCTGCGTGAAAACACTTTTGAAAGGTGTAGCTTGGGTTAGGCATCTGAGTGGAGCAGCAAAGAGATGATAAACTGACATGCCTAAATATGCAGCACTGTTCTACACTGTTAACAGGTATCATCACTATTGAACCTAAAAGCGTAAGCATTGATTTCACACACACGTTTTGTTAGTGTATTTGCTGTATCTACCTTCTGTAGTGTTTCTTTTGTCATAAGGAAGTGTATCTGCTGTTACAATTTAGTTACATTAGTTGTGTGCTTTCAGTTCTCCCAAAGGTAGGTTAATTAAATGCCACTTAGTTTCTACGGTAAAGAAGGCTGTCAAGCTTAAACACAGGATTAAGGACTGCAGTGAGTTGATAGTACTGATCTGT
Source organism: Loriculus beryllinus (assembly GCA_039877255.1). Classification (NCBI taxonomy): domain Eukaryota; kingdom Metazoa; phylum Chordata; class Aves; order Psittaciformes; family Psittacidae; genus Loriculus; species Loriculus beryllinus. The sequence continues at coordinate 11,229 of JBCJKH010034414.1, forward strand.
GTTTTTTTATTTTTTGCAGGGTTGAGGATGCTGATGCATCCGAGAAAAGTGTAAATGAAGAAAATGGGGAAGTATCAGAGGCAGACCAACCACAGAACAAGCACAGCCGACACAAAAAAAAGAAACACAAACACAGAAGTAAACACAAGAAACACAAACATTCTTCAGAAGAAGATAAGGACAAAAAACATAAACACAGGCACAAACACAAGAAACATAAATGGAAAGAGGTTGCTGATGCCTCTGACAAAGAAGATGGACCAGCTAAAAGAACTAAAATTGATTTTTTAGCTCCTCTGGAAGACTTGGAGAAACAAAGAGCATTATTGAAAGCTGAACTTGAAAATGAATTAATGGAAGGAAAAGTCCAATCTGGGATGGGATTAATATTACAAGGTTATGAGTCAGGATCTGAAGAAGAGGGGGAGATAAATGAAAAAGCACGGAATGGGACAAGACCTGCAGCTAAGTCAAACACTAAGGGGAAATTAGAACCTGTGGACAATAAAACTAGTTCCAAGAAAGGAAGTAAGAGTGAATCAAAAGAAAGGACTAGGCACAGATCTGACAAAAAGAAAGGCAAGGCAGGAGTTGATGGAATCAAAGACAAGACAACTAGAAGCAAGTCAAAAGAAAGGAGGAAATCCAAAAGCCCTTATAAGAGAAGTAAGTCTCAAGATCAGACAAGGAAGTCTAGATCTCCAACACTTAAAAGACGATCCCAGGAGAGAAACAGAAAGTCTAAATCCCCACCAGAGGATAAAAATAAGGCTGATGATAAAAGTAAATCAAGAGATCGCAGGAAGTCCCCAGTTGTAAATGAAAACAAAAGCAGAGATCGTGGCAGAAAATCTAAGTCTCCTACAGATCTAAGAAGCAAATCCAAAGATAGAAGATCACGGTCCAAAGATAGAAAACCTAGGAGATCAGAGACTGACAAAGAAAAAAAGCCAATTAAATCTCCTTCTAAAGATGCTTCTTCAGGGAAAGAAAACAGGTCTCCTAGACGACCTGGCCGTAGCCCAAAAGGAAGAAGCTTATCTCCCAAGCAGCGTGAAAAGTCAAGAAGAAGCAGATCCCCTCTCTTTAATGATCGCAGATCTAAACAGAGTAAATCCCCCTCCCGAACCCGGTCTCCAGTTAGAAGAGTGAGGAGTAGATCTGCAGAAAGGAAAAGAAGAGAATCAGAAAGGAGGCGTCTGTCTTCTCCCAGGTAACTTAAAGGTGGCATGACCGATCTCAAAAACACTTCACAGGATAAAAGATCTACTAGTTCAGTGCTTATCTGTTCGTTTTATTCTGAAAATAGCTATGAAAAAAGGTAATCAGATTGTGCATTATATTATGAGCTGACTTGGTATGTATTCAGTTTTTAAAAAACACTTCCCCCAGCTGTCAGACATGCAAATTCAGCTTTGGTCGATAAAAGTGCCGAGTTATTTGCATTCACACCATTAGCGGGAACAAGTTTTGTAGCTCAGGTTCTCCTTTTTGTTGTTCAGTTGGATTCAGAATGTAGCTTGTCTTTTATTTATTAGTTAATAGTTCTTTTGCTTTCAGGATTTCTTTTTCACGGGTGAGAGTCCCTTCTGTTACATATCAGTGTTGGGCAAAAGTGGGTAATTAGCCCCTTTTACCTCTTAAACAAAAAAAAATAGCAAACCCAAACACCCTAGTGATAGCGTCAGTGTCTGTGAGTGTAAGTGCATCTTTTACTTCAAGATGTCCTTCTCACAGAATATTTAGTTTGGGGTTTTTTGGTTTGTTTTTTTCTTTAAAAGTATTTTGTATTTTTCATTAGCTGGAGGTACAGTAGTGTTGCTTCATTATTGCTCTGTTGTATATCATTGCCATATTTTGCATACACTTAAAGGGGAAAGATTTGTCAAGACAAAAAAAATAAAATAAAATTGAAATATTTTTAAAGAAAAATTTAGTCTATGAAAGCATTTGCCTTGAAATTTAACATAAATCATGAGGCAATAATTACTGTTGTCTTCTCTGAAGATGAGAAGGCCTGAATGGTAAGTTCCCAAGCAGGGAATAATATAAATGTATGCACTTTTGGAAGTAATTCATTGAACATAACAAGCTCAACAGGCAAGAGTTCAGCATTCTTTTTAAATAATGAGTTATTTTAAACTTGTTACTATGGGCTTTAGCTTCACCCACTTCAGAATTAAGAACAAGAAATTGTGAATTTGTAGCCATGTACTGGAACCACAAAAATCTAGCTCAGTAAATAAGCACCTAATAAATGTGGAAGCCTTTCTGCCTGCATCACTGAAGGTTGTTGTGGTTTTCAGTATGGGGTATCTTCCAATGGCTGCTTTATCAGCTTATTTGTCTGTACTGCTGCTTGGCAGTACTGCAGGTGCTTAGGAGGATGGCCCCAGCGGTGCTAACCAGGTTAAGCAAGTACTGTAAGCGCCAGCAGTTTCTCTGACTGCTTTCTGGTGAGTCAGGAATGTATTGGCACATAACCACTAGGTTTCTTTGACAAAGTGTTTGACTTTTCTTCTGTACCATTTTGCATCTTTCATTGTTCATGACAGCTTGTGTTGCAGCCAGTTTGAATTAGTTGTCTAGACACAATCTCAAGTGATGCATGTGTCTAGAATTTTGCTATCAAATTCATACTTCTCTAACACCATGGTGAACAGCATGTGAGTGGAGGAATACTAAGAAATATTTGCTGCTGGAAGTGTTTGCAAATCAACGGGAATGATCTTCCTGTGTGGGATATTTCTGAACCAGCTCCATCTATGTTTGAGTTTTAACTACCTGTAATTACTCAGGCTGCCAGAGAATTTCAGGAGCTTTAATGAACAGTTTTAACCAAAAATTCCCAGTAATTTTATTTTTCATGTTTGTTTCGTGTAGTGTTCTAATCATGTAAGACACTTCTTAGGCCTTTGAGTGAAGTTGTTCATCATATGATGTTACTTTGAATTCTTAATCCGCTTCTAATTTCTATCTCATACCTTTAGTCCCCGAATTGATTCATGCTTTTCACAGCTGTTTTATTTGGATTTTGGCAGTACCACCACTTTGTTAGCCAGAAAACCTGGAACTGTCAGTTCATCCTATAACTTTTTTCCAAATATGATTCACAAGCACGTAACGTAAATTAACTTGGTTAAATCAAATGCCTATTTCAGCACTTAAGTCCACAGAAATTGCTTGTAGAAACTGTCATTACTTCTGCATGTGCATAAATTTGCCTTCTGTCCCACTGTTTGGTATTTTGCATCAGTGTGTATGCCTGGTCATTAGAAGTAGCTAAGGTAATGGAAGCTGATACAGCAGTCTCAAATCAAACAAAACCAAAGTTACAGAATCTCTCAGATCCAACAGATTTTTGTTCATTAATGAAATAACTTGTCCCAGTCTGATTAAAAAAAAAAAAAAGATTTAAAAAAAAAATCAAAAAAACCCAAGGAGGAGAAAGAGAACTAGAATAGCAACATCTTCTTTGAACAGTGGTGTGCAAATATTTTCCATCACTACTCTCCAGAAATATTTTCTGTTGGAGCTGCATTGGAATGGTGGTTAAATATTTTTAGCTTCTGTCCTTTTCAATTTTTGCTCGAAGTCTTGCTGTTATGGAATACAATGAAGCCTTTCAATGTAGTTCTCCCATCAGGGTTTTGTTTTTTTTTTTCCTTGAATAATTGTGAATCTGTATAGACAAGAATGAACAAATTTTGCATAGTAAATAGTGTCAAACCTGAATTATTTTTTGCCAAGGGTTGGTTTACATTGAGAATTTTAGTATTCAGCTGTTGTGTGAAATGTTGAAGCTGTCCAGTTCTAGTGCGCAGATTGAAAGAGACATCAGAGTCATTGCTGTGAAGTAGCATTGTCCTGAATTTCAACACTGTGTTTTGAAGTTGCTGGGAAAATACTCAAGAATTAGTTCTGGGCCTTTGTTTATTGTTTAAATACTGCTTCAGATAAAGATGAAAATAGGTCACTACACAAGCTTTGTTTTAAAACCCCTCTTAGCTTTGTGGTAGCAATTAGCAAGCTCTGTTTCCGGAGTTGTCCTAAACAAGACCTATGTATGGGCACATGTTTCCCAGGGTGGGGAGAAACACCTAGGAAGGGCAGCCATCTCTGCAGCAATATGCATCCCTCCCTCCCTCCCTCAGAAGCCCATCTGGTGGTCTCCCACCTGCAGCAGGACTTTAAAGTGAGCTTTTAGAGGGAACTGTGATTTTTTTTTTCAGCTTGCTCCTGTTTTGACTACCTTTCTCTTCCTCTGTTTTAAGAACACGGACCAGAGATGATATTTTGTCTAGACGAGAAAGATCAAAAGATGTTAGCCCACCCAGTAGATGGTCCCCATCAAGAAGAAGATCTCGGTCCCCCATTAGAAGAAGGTCTCGTTCACCTCTTCGACGTAGCCGATCTCCAAGAAGGCGGAGTAGGTCTCCTCGCAGGAGGTAAAGGCACACTGCATTTTTTTTTTAATGTGGTTTGTAAAGTACAGTAATACTAAATACTAAACAAATAAAGATTGCTATGTTTTGTATAAAAAGACAATTCATTTTTTGTCCATGTTTATGTGTGCTAGCATAGTTGAATTCAGATTGTCCTCCATCAGTTAATTTGCTTTATTACTTGGAGTCCTTATGTACCTTTATGTTTTATGAATAGATTTTCTTCCTTTTCTTGGAAAAAAAAAGACAAAACAGAACCAAACCCAAACAAACCCCCAACTGCTCTCACTGTTACCAGGGATAGAGGCCGAAGAAGTAGATCTCGCCTTCGAAGGAGGTCCAGGTCACGTGGTGGGCATAGGCGTAGGAGCAGAAGCAAAGCTAAGGAAGACAAATTCAAAGGTAGCCTTTCTGAGGGTATGAAAGCTGAACAGGAGTCTTCATCAGATGAAAAGTAAGAATTAATTTCTAACTTGCACTGGTTATATAAAAATAGGGATCCATTGATACAGAGAACTAACTGACATTTTGTCTTCATCATGTAGTTTTTGAGTTGTCATGTAAAGCCATAATCATGTTTTATACTATTTATTTGTGGTCTTGTCAGATTGCTGTTGGGATGATCTGAAAAACTTTGGAGTATGCAAGGAATATCAAGACCCGTTGGCTAGAGGGGATAATATCTTGTCAGGTTTCTAAATTCAACTTGATCGGTATCTTGTTAAAGTACTTGGTCTGTTTTCTCGAGCTCATTGCTTGAGGAAAAAGTGTAATAGCTGAAAGGATGAACTGCTGTCTGCAAATTGTTTTTATGTTTAATGAATATCTACTTAATCCAATTGCACAAGAGTGTGCATTCTTAGCCAGATTGTTAAGGAAGAATGATGCTGGAATGAAAATGAGAAAGGTTTGTTTTTTTGTTGTTGTTGTTGTTGTTTTTCTCTTTAAAAACAGTCACTGTTAAATAGTTTGCAGTTAAAAATGAAACACACAAAGTCTTAATGAAATACCAAAAGATAAATTTTCTCTAAGGAGATGTGAATATACACACTGGGTTTTAATGCAGCTTTGCTTTCTGAGTCAGTTGAACAGCTATTGTTAAATACATTGTGTGCTTTCTATATCAAATAACTGCATTTGGTAAAACTCCATAGATAATATTATGTTTATGATGATATATATAAAAACTAATTATGTATTTATAGTCTTGAAGACTTTGATTTGGAAGAAGAGGATGAAGAGGCAGAGATAAGACAAAGAAGATTACAGCGGCAAGCAATTGTTCAGGTACATGGTTTACATTATCATGTGGGTTACAGAAACTAATCTTATGTTTTTAGCATAAAATGTTGTGTTAAAGGAAGGCCCTTAGCCTATTACTACATTATGGTAGTAATTAGTATATTTTTTCCAATTAATTCATTGTAAATATTAGTCTCTGGTAAAACTGACGCTTCTATTTCAACAGCAATTGCTTTTAAGACTGAAACAACTCTTCTGTAAATCATTGTTGTGCCACAGTTTAAACATTCTCTGGCAGTCTAAGCAGCACTGTATTTGATTTAGCTTTTATGCAAAGCCTGTTGTAAAAGCCTTCAGAAATGTGACTGAGCAAAGCCATATAAAATAAATTATTTTTAAAGGCTTTTATACCTGTTGCTGGTCCATGCAGGAAGTAAATTTCCAGAGTTTCGTTCCCTAAATGGAAAACCTCTGCTTGTATTACTGAATGGTTTCACTTTGATAACTGAGTGGTAGCAACATTTGCTCATTCTGATTTTGAACTTTCGGGGATTTTGAATTTACACATTTGCATAATGTCATACTATGTAAGTTAAGTTAAAGAAATAATTTCTAAGGTGCTATCTTCAACATTTTTTAATGCTTCTGAAATCTTTCAACAGGAACAAATGAATAAACAGGATTTCCAGTTCAAATAAAAAACCTGAATCTAAAAACTACTTTTCTGTACCACAATACTAATAGAAATAGAAATGTTTCTAGCATGTAAAATACAAAATCATTACCTTTTCCTTAAAAACTTTATTTTAATACTTGTGTGCTGGAATGCTTTAGTAATGAATCTCTAGCTACTAACATTTTGTTGCACACAACTAAATAGTTAATCTCCAATAAAAATTGCTGTAGGCACACAGTCTTATTTTACGATCTGGGCTCTGGTGTATTGTGCAGAATGAGTTTTCAAAAGCTATGTATCGCATTCTGCAAATAATCTGTTGCCTTTAGGTAATTAGGCAAGTTTTAGCACAAGCCCTTGGAAGGTTGAGTTTAAAAATGTTTAAGTCATGGTAAGCTGTGATGGTGAGATTAATAATTAAATTTCTTTATAGAAATACAAAGGCCAGACAGAAGACAGTAATATATCTGTACCATCTGAACCAAGCAGTCCACAGAGCAGTACACGTAGTCGCTCAAATTCTCCTGATGACATCCTAGAAAGAGTAGCTGCTGATGTCAAGGAATACGAACGGGAAAACGTGGACACATTTGAGGCATCAGTAAAGGCCAAACACAACCTCATGACAGTTGAACAGAACAACGGTAAGAATCAAAACCTTACTACAGTTTTGAAAGATCAGACATTTTGCTTGGTTTTCTTACATACTTGCAGACTTGAAAGTAGGTTGACTTTTTTTTGTCAGAATTTGAGAGTGTTTCCACAAATATTATGGTACTAAACATTAAAATAAACCTTTCTCATTGAGGAAGATTATACTCTCAACATAATTCATACCATACATTTGGAAAAGCAAATAATGTTTTCTGTCTTTATTGTTAACTTCCTTTTTAACTTCAAAATTTTTTTTCCACTTTTGCATGTTGTTTTTGTAGAAGCTTAATACAGTCCTAGTCTTTACTTTGGGGTCGGTTGGAAACCGTGCCCCTTTGTAGCTGTTGTCTTTTGACAGAGCCATTGTGTCAGAATAGAGGTGGGTCTGTAGTCATTTAGAATGATTAAGACTTTTGAGAGTTATTGCAAGTAGGGCCATTTTGGCAGCATAACCTCTTGCTGAAGAAATGGCTGTTTCATCCTCTTCCTCCCTGCACATAATCTCTTATACAGCAATATTGAAATGGAATAAATTGTGATATAAAACCTGCCTTGTGCCTGCTGCGGCAAAAGGAACATGGAGCATCTTCCAGCATACCCTGTAATGTTGACAGTCTTCCAAGTAGTCAAAGGTGTGTCTAGTTGCTGTGTGCTTGTACTTGAGCAAGTTCTTTTAATTGCTATAGCACGCTGTTTAACAAGGGCAATGAAACCTGCACAGCCCCTCCAGGAAATCATTGGGCAGTTAACTTATATTTCATATCATGTGCTAGATGTATCCTTGGGGGCTAAATATGCGATCTTCTAGCAGGCATTGCTCCTTGAAGTAATAAAGCTGCCCCTCTTTAGCACTGGGGCACTCCTGTGTAGCTTGTCCTGCTCTTCCCTTGAGCAATATGTTTTCAGATTGTTCTTCTGCAGTGTAGGTGGAAGGAACAGCCCATGCACTTTTTCTTTATTTGCATACTGCAACTTTTGGTTTAGTCTTCTTGTGTGCAACAGACAACATCTTTTTCCTTTTTTGTTGAGGTGTGTACTCCTTTCTGATTTTGTCTACTAAAGTGTATGAAAATATAGCTTAACTACACAGGTATTTTCAAAATACGAAAGAAGAGTTGTGTTTGGTTGTTGGCTTTGTTTTTTTTGGTTTTTGTTTTTTGTTTTTTGGTTTTTTTTTTTTAAACAGATCAGTTGCACTCAAATCTGGGAATTTTCATATATCGGTGGAGTTCTGGGTTGGAGGTGGCTATAACAACAGATGGAAGCAGTAGATCACCTTTTTAAGAGCCATATTTCATTTGTATACTGATCTCATACAGGGCCAGGATAGTAAGTTGCTGTCAACGTGATGGATGAGAGGTTTTGATGCTGTCAGAAGATTCCAGTGTAGTTATTCTGTATGAAAGTGGTTGCGTATATGCATCATGAGACATGAAGCAACTGAGCTTAACCATTTATTTTTCTGCATTGGTTTATACCTTAAAGGGAGTGTCTGATTTACTAGGGTCATGAAAGGATGCTACCATAATGTGTGTTACAGAATAGTTTGAAGTTTCCTTGCCTTCACTAACATTTTCTTGATTTATATTTCTTTGCTTTTATCTTGTCAACCAAGTAAAATATCTTTGGGACTTTAAAGATGATTAAAAGGTGAGAAAGGGATAATCTTGCCCACATTAAAAGTGTTTCTCCTAAGCATAATAGTTAAGACTGTCTTTGGCTAAAACCTTCATGAGGTCCTTTTCACAGGGTTGAAGAAAACATTTCCCAAAGAAACAAATTCTGGGCTTTACAACTTTGGTTTCTAGTTAGCAGAAAAGCCTGAACTTAGATACTGAAAACTTAGATACTGAAAATGCATCTGTAATTTTTTATGTATATACATGGTCATTTTAAATTTCTTTTTATACATTTATGCATAGTCATTATCTGTAGGGAATCACGCAAGTATGTACTTCTTTCTGCTGTGTGAATTACTTGAAAGCTACTATACTTAATTTTTCAAGGAGGTATCAATTTTTGAGTGCTTTGAGGAACTGATCCGAGTTTTGTGTTTCTACAATGTAAACCAGTATTTGCTAGAAACAGTAGAGCTACCTGTTTGCCAACATACCGATTTAGGTTATAATATATAGCACATCTGAGTTATACCGGTGATCGAGTTACTAGTTTGCCTTTTTTTATCATGTTGAGTAATCTAAATTTCATTTTAAGGTTCAGCTCAGAAGAAACTGCTAGCTCCTGACATGTTCACAGAATCAGATGATATGTTCGCTGCATACTTTGATGTAGGTAATTCTTGGAGTTGAAATACATGATTTACAGTTTTGCTTGTTTTTTGTTAGAGAATACTGTCACTTGAGGTTTGTGGGAACTTTGATTTGTAAAAGCATGTGTAACTGACTGGATAGCATGCTCTGAATCTTTTGATCAGCCGAGGTAGACAAAATAGTTCTTGATTAGTATTTCACTGAAAGAAAACCTGCTGAAATTAGTTACACTAGAGTTAGCAATTGGGGAATACACTTGCTGTTTGAATAGGACTTATAACAGCGCACAGTAACAAACCTATTACATTAAGCTTTATGTTAATGTTACCGTGTTGCACTGTTCTAATTATGAGCTTTTTTCAGAGCTTCATGTATGGTTAACTAAAAAGCATCCATGTGAGATATTTTAATTTGCTGATGGTGATGTGCTGGTTTGTTTGGGGGGTGGGAGGTGCTGGTTGGTTGGTTGTGGGTTGCTTTTTTGGTTGGATAGTTTGATTCAGGTAAAGAGATACAATTCCTGGTTTTAGTTTTACACAATTCTAGCAGGTTTTCTCTGTATGTGTTTATGTGTCCTGCAAATATCAGTAGCCCAGTGAGTGATTTTGAGGCTTTACTTGCCATTCTCTCTAAATATACCACGTTGTTGCTGATGCATAACACTGAGGTATAAGACAAGATGACTTTCTTCTTAACTTAGAAATTCTCTAGTTAATTTTGGTTTATGATAGATGTAATCTAGTAGTGACAATAGAAGCACTGGTGACAGAAGGCTGCCATGGTCTTATTCTAGTAATATTTGTAATAATAATAAAATCTAAAAATTCAAAACGCCTTTAAGCTGGAAAAATAGAAATACTTGAAGGATAGTGTCTGTGGGGGCATTTTTAAAAACTTGACTGTTACAAGTAGGGATTTAATATGCCTTGTAAGGGAGCAGTTCCCCCTTCCAAAAAGGGGGATGATGTTCAATTGAAGCTACACTTTACTACTCATAGATTTGAGTTTGTGATGGCCAGATCTGTTAAGAGGTATCAGCAGCAATTGTA
>JBCJKH010034415.1:0-21919 GCA_039877255.1 Loriculus beryllinus
TAGACCAGTGACTATTCTGGCACTGTTCAGCTCTGCAGGGCATAGCTATGGGGTATTTGGCCTTTCTGCATGCACAAACCAAGCTCAATCATCTCCCCTCCACTGGGCAGCCAAATTTTTGGTACGATGAATACCAGACTCCTACATGACACCAAAGCTGCTCCTAAACTGCATCTGCCTGTTCTCTCCATGGGAAAGCATGATCAGTCCTGCCCCAGAGAGAGACTAATAATACAGTCTCCACCGTTTTGGACCAGCTGCTTTCCTAAAATTAAATGCATTGGAGTGCCTGGCGTTTCTTCTGAGGAAGTGTTTATAAATGTTAGGCAAGGACTTTGCACCACCGGTTATCATTTTGCAGGATGTGCTAATAAGGCAATGCTCAACAGAGAACATCTATCGCACAAGAACTGGTGGCAACATTTGTTTCCTCAGAGGGGAAAAAGGGAACAACCTGGTCGGTTTGGATTCAAACAGCAAAGATAGAAAATAAGAACCTACGCTACAGGCAGCCTGCATCTTAACTCTGTACTGATGATATTAATTTCATCTTTTCTGTAGTATTTTTCATACCTGCCCTGTTTTTCATACACAAACACACACGCGCACACATATTTACTGTTTGGAAAGGTGGGATAGTCACGATCCCCTAATGACTTTCTGCAATTCAGGCCAATGTGGTACAGTATTCACTGGCCAAAGTCAGCAACTGGCTCCTGAGGTCTTGGTGGGAAGGGGATGCAAGGGAGAATGGCTGTGCTCAGCACAGTGACTTCCCGGTGCCACCTTATGAATGGACAGCACGTGGCCACGTAGTATTTACCTGAACACAAATGTTTAGCGAGAGGCTTTGGTTTGTTTTACGTAATGCTTCTGTCTCACCACAGGGCAGTTATCAGTGTTTACCCGATTATGTGGTGTCAAATGGTTCTGCTAACTTTATTCAGCTGGGTTCTTCTCAGGGAAGGACGTCTGTTCCCATCCACCGAGTCCTTGATGCAGCAGTTAAGTCAGCATAATCCAACCTTTTTTCTGGGCTCCAGATAGTGAGAGAGCAAATGAAAAAATAATAGAGCCTTGAGAGCAAAGGGGCAAGGCGATTGTCGAGGTTAATGATGTCTTGGATTGAATCAACAGAATTTCGGTGGATCACAGGAGGAATTTATGGTACTCGGGGATGAGACTCTGCACCCACACAGACAACTGGGCATTCCTCCCACGACTGTATTATCTGGCCTGCTGTGTGTAGCACATAAATCCACTGCTGGTTTTCCGTGCAAGGAATCCCACGCATGGGACCAAAAAGGCTTTGTGGCAGTCGCTTCCCTGGACCACAGCTTCTCTTCCAAGATCCTCAGCTTTTGATGGAGCTAGCAAAGTGTGTAGGGCTGCAGGGTGCACGTGTACCTACGTGTGTGAATGTGCATGGGGACACAGGAGAAAATGTGCACGGAGAGTGCAAAGGTTCTGTTCCAAACGCCTCCTGGAACCTCTTCCCTCCTGTGCCACCACTTTTCACTGCAGCTCCAGAAATTCTGCCTTTTCACTGTTGGCTGAAAGTTATTAAGAATATTGTAGCATTGACAATTGCTGTGGAAAGAAATCCTTACCATATGGCACTGCAAACTAGCTTAGAGAACATATAGACACAAAACACCATCCACAAATTAAGTAAAGGAGATGGTTTAAAATGACACAAGTAAATACTTTTTTCCCTCTAACTGTTTTTAAATGAGGTTTTTCTTCATGACAGAGTTGGGTTGGAAAAAGACTCTCTTCAGCTATTGATTGCAAACAGACTACCCAAAAATGCTCATTTATTTGTTTGTTTGCAGCCAGACCCTTGTTCCTCCCTAGAGAGTATGTAAACTGGCAAACCGCTCATGATGACTATTTGCTCATCTTCATTTAAGGCCTGTAATTGATACGCTAAATGACGTGATATGTTTCTATTCCCTTGGTGCTGTGATTAGACGACTGGATCTCTTTTAAACAGAGGAATAATGAAATAATGACTAGTGAATAATAAATCCTTGTTTGTATGCTAATATTCTGTTGAATATCAGGTGTGGTATAAAAAGTGGCTATTCCCCAAACAATTTGCTCAAACAAAACCCTTGTTCTGAATTCAAACACTCTTTCTTCCATATCCAGTCATCTGTAGCCGGAGGCTTCACAGAGAAAGTGTGTTTCAAGGAATGATTTAAATGAAAATGGGCGGCTGCTTGGATCATAAAAGAGGGAAGGAGTTCCAAGAATGAGAAACAGCTTGGAAAAAGGGCCAAAATCATAAAATGTAAATTTGTGCTTTTAGGAATCGTTCACTACTTTTCAGACAAAAGGAACCACTTATCCTCCACTCTCTGGGAAGTGTGTCCCTGGCTCTAGGAGAAGGGGAGGTTGTGAGTCAAATGGGAAGGCGATCGATATGTTAAAAAGGGGAGCTCCAACCCAAGCATGTACAGCTTCTTCATCCCTGGACTTCAGGCTGTGCCTGAAGCCCTGTGCTGCTGGCAGGACAAGGAAAGACTCCAGTGCAAGCCCAAGGGCCTCTGCTTCATCAGTGGCGCACACGAATTCTGCACCAGCGTGGCCTGTGAGGATTCCACTGCAGATATTATGATGGAGATTAAAGAGGAGCATGACTTCTTGAAAGTGTTACAGAATGCATGCCCATGCACAAGCGCCACAGGTGGAGGTAGCAGATACGATGATGTGCCTGTGGAATGTGGGTGCGTGAGTGTGCGTGCGTGTGTATAAAGCACCAGACAGACAACTGAAGTTGGTTTCTAAGAAACAGTTTGTTTCTAACACAGTTTGGTGATGTGATAAGCCTGACTGTTGAGGCCAAAGAGTTAAAATTGCCGCATTCTGTGCAAAGGCTTTTTATATGATTATATTAATCTTAAATTAATTTTAATAACTTTATTAGATTTCCTTAGGTAGCTGCTTTGTTTGCCTCATTGGATTACCCATTATGCGGACTAGATTCCCTTCAAACCTGGCGATACGCACGTTGCTATAGCTACCCCGGTTCTGGCTATTTTTTCCATAAAGCAGGAGTTCTGAACAGCCTTCCTGTTCCAGCATCTGAAACAGTTTGCCCGTAATTTTTGTATTCATGTGTATCTTGCATTTAAGTCTTTCAGACTTCAGGAGTCTGCATTTCATTTGCCTCTTAAGAAATAGTAAGGACCTTTATCTGAGGACATTTAAACTTCACAGAAGCACAACAGGGGACATCATGGGTTTTTGAAGAACACCTTTGAAATTAAGAATTCACAGAAGAGGCAGTGAGAAAATCCTCGGGAAAGAGAAGTAAAAGCCTTCCTCTGCAAGAAAAAAATAGCTGAAAAGTAAAGAGGAAAAGCCAACAACTAAAATGCAGCAGAGGTGTAACAGCTCAGCGGACAACTGTCTATAAGGTGTTTTCCACTAGGAAATCCTAGCAATGGGTGAAAACATGCACAGCTTTCTTATGTGCGCACCAGAAAGAATCTTCTGAAGACGTTCTGTGGTCTCTTTCTCTAAAGAAAGAATCCTCTGAAGATGTTCTCCATCTAGAGTGGCCCAAGTGCACGCTGAAATCCACGTGCGCCAGCAACCTTCTGCCACTTGTGCTCAGATGAGACTCTAAGGGGAACAGAGGAGTGTGCAGGCAGGTTGGTGAAGGAAGGTGTGAGAAAGATGTTTTGTGACTATCATGCAGGCAGGACAGATGAGATTTTGCTGCCTTGGCAGCTACCCTCTATCCCATCTGCCGTTATGGCCACAAATCGCAATCTAATCCTTCATACATGGCTCCTGATGTTGCTTCACCTAGAATCAAACACAGTTTATAGCTTGGAGTTTCTTATGCAATGCTCCTACCAACAGGCTGACAGAGAAATATTGTAGAGTTGGTGGCACAAATGCAGAGTGTGGGGTCAGGGGGTGCACCAGACTTTCCCTATTTGTGCTTGACAAGCTGTGTAGACATAGCCTAGAATTATCACCATCCTCTACTCCATCGACATCTCTGGTATTTCCTCCAGGCCTTGCAACTGGCAGCACTGGATTCTTATTTTACCTGGCATCTGTTGTTTCCTTCTGACCAAATGGTAGCCAGTGTGTCTCACACACTTTAATATCATATTAGCAAAGCCCCAAAATATGTTTGAACACTGGGAATGTGGTTTCCTAAGGTTACACGTTGTCAACTATTTCAAAGTGCAATTCAAGGTTTTTGGGTGAGGTAAACAAAGAAGGGGAGAGAAGAAGTTTCTGCTCAAGTAGGAGTTTTTAACTGCCTGAAAACCATTGAAGTTGGTTCAACAGATAGGGAAGAAACTGTTGGCTCTGTGAGGCATGCACTTACCCCCCTGCGGTGACTGGCTGCCTCACCTCAAGCAGCCCCAACAGTTTGGACTGAGGAATTGACATTTAACCTTAATTTCACATTTCGTGGAATGCCAAGTCCAAAGGCTTTTATTATTCCACAGTTCGTCTCAGCAGCAGGGTGTGACTGCAGGAACTGAGATTTCAGACTTGATGAGTATCAAGTTACAGCCTTATCACGATCTGAATTACTTTACGATTTCTAACTGCACAGGGTAGACTGCCTGGGATGTGCAGTAAAATCTTGCCACTCATCAGCAAATACTGCAAATGTGACCTTATGTTCCTCGAATGAGCTATAGATGCAGTTCACATTTCCCTAACCCCATCTCTCCCAGCTCCCTGAGGGCACTCTTTCCAAGAAGTAGGCAGGTCCCTTTACTTCTTTCTCAGGTATGAGCTAATGATCTCCTTACTTCTATCTCCAGGCTATACCTTCATGCCAGCTGAGCATGACACTTGCCCTTTACATACCGTGGGACCTTGGCCTGGAATTCAACTCATGCTTCGGTTAGGCATAACTCAGCCCCTTCTCTGAAAAGCCTGCTTACACTTTGGGCTCAGGTTCTCTGCATGCCAGCTTCTGCAAGTGACAATTTCCTCTTCCCTCTTCCAAGAATCAAGCTCTTAGCAGCATATTGTCTTTTGTTTGCTTTTTAAGCTTTGACAAAACAGCTCTACCACTGGGCTGAGGAGCACAGACTGAGGAGTCACCTTGAAGCTGTAAATCTGTTTGAGGGGATGCTGCTTAATTAGGGGACTGTTCTGTTTTTTCCTGCATCTCTGTTTAGTAACCATACATGATCTAATGTTGTTCATTCAGATAAGGATACTCTGCCACACAGATACACTGAGGTTATATGATATGCAGTTAAGTAGTATGTATTACAGCTCGAACTTTGTGCTAAGAAGGTAATGATCAAGTCAGCCATGTCAAGGACACCTTGACCTGGTAACCTTAATAGAGACAGCTTCCCTTTTACCATAAGCACATTGCAGAGGGCTGTGCTCCCATGCCAGTTCCTAATAATGTTAGAGCTTTGCCCAGAGATCCCTATTTCTCCTTCACCTCCACCATAAGCAAACTTGGTCATTACTTTCCACTCTACTTAGTTAAAAGCCTTCTGATATTAAGATTCAAAATGTACAGGATGTGCATCAAAAATCAACATCCTGCCAAAATGCAGCAGGAACTGACTTCTGTGATCTCTTCTATACAGAGACATCTTCATCAATGTGCTTGAAACTAAATAGTTAGAAAGAAGTGATGTCTTTCCCAGCCACTGATAATGTTTTGTCAAGAAATGTATTGTCTTCCCTTTTTTACCCATAGTTTCACGATCGCTTCTCTCCCACTCTCCCCTGCTAGCATCATTTCCTTTGGAAACAGTTGATCTCACTGGTACCCTCTTTTCTTTTGGTTGGGTTTTGGTTTGGTTTTTTTTCTTCTCCCCCCGTACATGTAGCCTTCTAATACAGAGCACCTTACCTCTCTTATGCTCAGGAGATAATCCTTGAATAAGAAAAGATTAAAAAGCTTGCCCTTCCATTTCCATAGCTCCATTATTTAAACCTGTTTGTACACCTGGGATCTCCAGCACAACATTTCTGCTCTGTGTTCAGAAACTTTGGTCATCTCTGTCCTTGCTTTGTAAGCTGTATTTTGAGAACTAGCACTTGCCACTGTCAAGAAACTATGCTTAAATAAGGAAATACAATTTATTTGAACTTCAATGGTATGGGATATTCAGCACTAAACTGTTTGAGAGTGACTTTGTTTTCCTTAAGCTTTAGGAACAGAGAAAGATATTCTTCATATTTTCTTAAAGTAGCCCATAGTCAAATTCAATTAGCTGCTCCAAAATAGGAGAATAATAACATTTAATTACACTGGGATACACTGAGCTCCCAGCACACTTGTTTAATCAAAAGTAAATGTTGTATCTGCAGAAGCTTTTTTAACAATGTGTTATGACTACAGCATGTCATATAGTACGTTATTAAACGCAATAGAGAAAGTAACATAAAAACATCTGTTCTGTAGAACAATGATATTTTAACAAAAATATCTTTCTATATTACCAGCCTGCCATCGAAAATGAAAAACTGTAATAAATATGACTGAATTATCTGATGTTTTATCTCCTGTTTTCAAATTTGGCTCTGGCATCTTTCAAATTTCAACTACTGACTGCTCAGCATGGTATTTAAGTTACCCAAAGACATATTATATAATTTATTTATATAATTGGTTCCAGCAATATGCTGAGTGTTGTTTGAAGCACAGTGATAAAAACAGCCCTCGCCACAAATTATTTACAGTCTAGATAGAGGCATGGACCAATTCCCTCACAGCTTAAAAGCTCAAGGCACAAACAGCCCTTTAAAATGTTAAGGATCACACTGGCTTCCATAAATTCTACTCAGTACTACCAAGACAACCATGCACCTTTTGCCCAAGGTCTCTATTGCGGACAGCAGTGTTACATGGGGTTACCTTCCACACTGTCTATCTGATGTCTTCAGGCACCCTAAGCCTCTTGCTGACGGGCTCCAGAACTGCATAAAGGTGATTTTGGCTGTAATCCACCTCGTGTCTGGTTCTTGCATGCTGGAATGCAGGAGTTTGCCTGCTCAGGAGTGAGGCAGGGACTTTCTTACACCAGTGAGGAAAAACTTGCGTAAACCATGAGGGGAAGGGACAGTCCCTGCTTCAGAAAAGGAGACCTCTGCTAAGGATGATGATTCATATAAAACACAGTAACACTGTGGTCCTTAATTAAACTATTATGCAAAAAAAGGGGTTGCTTTAATGATTTACTTGCATCAGGCATTTCTGAAATACATTCTGTCCCACCCAGATTTTTCATGAGCTGTGATCTCAGGACATGTCTCTATTACCAGCTGTGCAGGGGAGATTGCATTTGTCATGCAGCAAATCAGAAGCAGATGAGATGGAGATGATTCCTGCAAGGCAGCTTAAACAGGTTACTGTACCTCATACTACACCAGGGGCAAGCCTGATCACAAGCAGAGCTTTGCAAGAAGCAAAGCTTCAGGATCACTGCAGCTTTACTCTTACATGAGCCAAGTATCAGGCAGCACTCACCAGCTATCTTTCTCTCCAAACAATGTTTAATTTATTGAATTGTTTCATTTATTACAACCACAAGGGTGCTTTAAAGCTTGAAATGTATTATGTCACTAAGAAATGCATGCTCAGAGAGAGCAAACTCTCCTGCTTTTGCTGTCATTACCGCGGCTGTTAAAAAAAATGGTCAGAGTTTTAATTGTTCCCCTAATCATTGCATCATATCTTGTTTGGGTTAGGGCAAAATGCTTTATGGGCTGGTTGCTGTTCCAAAAAGTGTCAAAAATTAATCATTTGCTGTCTCACTGTGGCCTGGGGGTGCTGACCCTAAGGGAAACAAACCACAAATCACCTCTTCATCAACACACAAGGCTGCTGAGCTGTATGGCTCTGATTCCCCATTTGCTGGTAGAAGTGGGCCTGACACCATGGACATTAATAGGGGTGTCCTCCATCTTGAAAAGATCAATAAACACACGAGCCCAGCATATGTCCCTTGCCCTCTGCCCACCAGCCACTGGGGATGAAACAGAAAGAGGATGCAAAGAAAAGGCTAGTTTTCTTGAGGGCACTGCCCGGGACCTGAAGATGAGACTATATTGTTTTTAGATGGTAGCTTTCCAGAGAGAGTCGGCATGGGTTTTATCTGGCCAACTGCCTCAAAAAGAGTCACTCTAAATCAGTCCCCTGGAATCCAGGCAATGTAAACCTTTCCTGTCCCCAGCACATGCCAGCATTCACAGCTGCTGAGATGTGGGCATACTCCTGCATCCCAAAAATAAATAGTGATCATAGCCGTTATACCCAGCCCTGCACCCGGGGCTGCAACTGTCTTGGAGGCCAGCTGTGGAGAATGTGAGGCACTTAGACAATTAGGAAATGCTGGCTATAGAAGGGAAGAGAACACGGCAAAATGTTTTTCATAACTTCTGTTGAGAAGCCAGGGAGACAATAGATACAAGTTAAGACAGAGCATGAGCTGAGGTGGACAGAATAATATGGTTCTTAGAGGGCAGGAAGTGCTGATACATTAATCTATCTCCAAACCATTGCTTGTGTCTTCTTTGGGTGGCTCTGATTGTGCTATGCTGAATTACACCACCTAGAGGCTCTGACCCATGGGTCAGGTTGCTAAGAAGGTTTGTGCAATAATCTCTTAGTCATTATGAGCTGAGAGAAGAATAGGAGAGTGGCACCCTGCTGCAGCCAGGCAAAGTGCCAGATGATGTAGAATACCCACTGGAGTGTCCCACTTCTGATGTGGTGGGCAGTCCAGTGACTTTGATTGACAAGAACTTGGGAAAAAGGGGGGAATAGTGATTACAAATGGGCACGGCTCAAACTACGAATGTGGTAAGAACTGTCTTGTATCTTGAGAAACACTTCAGTTTCAGGAAAAAGAAATGATACCTGCAGCTCAGTATTCAGCTCTTTCTGTCCTTTGATCCCAAGATGTGAGATGATTGCCAGACTCCCATTTTGTACCTGTAGGGGCTGAAGCTGCTCAGCACCTTGCAGTTGCATATCCTTTAGCTATTTATGAGGAACATTTGCCTGTAGTGATGATCTTAACCACTAGCTGAAGGAGTACTGCAGTCTGCCGTAGTCCCAAATGCATCAGATAATAATGGTAGTAAAAGAAAATGATTTGCTGGGACTGACTGCTTAAATACTTGGTTCTCCAACTGAAAGGAAATCTGCATAAAATACAGCTTATAGAAAATAATATATCCTCCAAGAATAGCCTAGACACCTTCTGTAAAAGACAAATGGTTTAATTATAAACTGGTGCTGCTCAGGGTACATTCTTCTGTCTTTAATGCTGTGATTCTTGGAGCTGAGGTTTCGTGGTTATTCTTTTTAATTTTCACTTTGGGTGGAAAATAACTGCTCAGAGAAGAAGCAGAAAAGAAATGAGGTCAGGGAATTTAAGAGAAGACATCACACAGCAGCTTCCCTCCTCCTCCCAAGCATGAAATAAATTAAGTAATAGCTCTACACTCAGCGTTCACCTTTCAGAGCTGGGGATGAGAGTTACACAGACCACAGGAAACTCAGTCTCCCTATAAAGTAAAGAAAATGACAGGGCAGGTTGCAAAATGCTGACACAGGCAGTAACTTGCTGCTCAGAAAAAAAAAAGACATGGTCAAATTGTGCTGGATAGAGATCATCAAAGGGATGAGCAGTCAGTTTGTGAAGTGCCTGAAATCTAAAGGCCATGTTCAACGATGTGCCCCCTTTCACATGTGCTCTGCTGTCTGACTTCTTGCAGACCCACAGTCTAACTGCATAAAGTACTGCTTTCTTTTTTCCCCCACACCTAGACTGCATAATTGGCAGCCATTAAAAACTTCCTGAGAAAATAAACCAAATCTCAATTTCCAAATGGCGTAAGAACCATTAAGCATAACCAAGGATCCTGAGAGAAGAATTTAATTTCAGTGCATGTGCTTAAATCCGTAGTCCATTTAGAACATGACTTTAAACTGCAGAAGTAAACCTTGCCATATTTTTAAGCAAAAAGCCCCACATCCTAGCACTGTATGAACCAAAGGTCTGTGTCATTTGAGCTGTCATGTGTAGAGTTGTAAATCAAGTATAGATCAGGGAAAATGGAGCCATTCAAATTAACAGCAGCATCTGCCTATTCTTCCTGGATATAAGTGACTATGTTAGCACTGTGTGTTGTGAAGGAATTGTTCACTTCACTGCTGGAAGTTTAAGTCTTGGACTCATCATGACCAGCATCATAATGGGCAGATAGGAACCAATTTAGTGAAAGTAAGGCTGACCAGAAAAGGCAGGCTGGCCTCTTGCTTCAAAGTAGCACAGCTTCTTTCAGGAGGCTCCTCCACAAGGGACTCACTCACTGAAAGACCTTCGTGCCTGGAGATAACAAGTCAGGCTGATCAGCACTCGCTGAGAGGCAGAAACAGGAGCATAACATTGCCCATGCATGACATATAGGCTGAAATGTAAGGCTGCACAAAGCAGGAGGACGTACTGTGAGTCTTAAGTTCACATGTGACAAAGGATTGTGTCACCGTAACTTCTTATGGCTTTATGTTTTATAGTTCTGACAGCTGTAGATACGAGTACACATGACAACATGGGTCACTGAGGTTCTCTTCATTTGTATGTCATAGATGTTCAGGTCCAAAATATCCAAAAGGTATGCATTTCCTCCTAGACAATCGGCAACATCCTAAAACAAGTGCAAAAGCCTTTTAGTTAAAACCTAAAATAAAAGGTCAGATTCTGCAAGGGACAGAACAAAGAAGACCTTGATCATGGGGTTGAACTTCTAGCACAGATGCTCATCTTGGCTTCATTACAGGATTCTCTGAGTTCACCACGCAATTAGGCAAACTCTTACCCATCACATCCCAGCACTGGAGCTCTACTGACTTGTGTCAGATACAGATGATGTTCTGACCCTGCACTCCAGCAGACTACTTCGAACTGAACAAAAATAAAGCATGGCACATTTCTTGTTCTCCTTGCTGTAGCTTTAGGAAAGATAGATTTTGAAGTGGACAAGAGTAAATAGCACCATTTTGTTCCTGCTCTAGATCTGGTAGCTGCTCTTTGCTTCTCTCCTGAGCAGCTGGAATCTCATGGGACAGTTTCTGAGACAGAGAAGCTGGAGCCGAACACAGCAAACTGGATTGGCAGGCGGTTTAGGAGATTTTGTCTTTCCTAAACAGCGACAGCTCTGGAGAATACAATAGACATCCTATTTTCCTTAGCAATAATCATGTCCTCATTGTAGGGGTGAAACTGTTCAGCCCTTCAGCATTTGTAGTTTATTCAGGCAGGAAACATAACATTGCCTCATAAAAATGGTACACCTGTCTCATAGCCCATTAAATATTAACAGCAACACCATAGATATGAACTGCAATAATTTTATTGCAGTAATGTTGTGGGTATATCTTATTGCAGTTTAGTGTGGACAGAACAGAAAGAAAATATGAAAACATGGATTTTATGTAAAAATTACAGACTAATGTGATTTTGAGACCACTGCATCCATCAAGTGCTCCTTCATCCTTCAGCACTTCACTATAGAAATGTTAATGTTTTTCACTTCTGAAGTGTCTTTTCTATCAGTAGATATCAAAGCATTTGCCTGGGACTGCAAGCGGCCTCTGTGGCATGCTTCTCTAGCAGGAGAAACCAAGGTAGACAGCACCTGGAGCCGGTTGCATCAGCCACAAGAAAAGTGCTGCAGAAATAGGCTCAGCATCCTGACGCCAGCTCCCCAGCACCCTCTTTTATCCACTTAACGGTGCTTGCTATATAAAGGACAGCACGCCACATCTACCGGAGTCTTATATCCCATGCAATCTCATTAGCCCTGCTGCCTGGCTCCTGACCTTTGTCAGCCCAGGACACCAAACTGAGGCCCTGAGAACCTTGCTTAAAAAAGCCACGTACTTTACTCTTCCTTACTTCAGCACAGGCAGGAAGCAGCAGTACAGAAATACCATGCCAAAGGCTATTCCTGCTGCTTTCCAAGCCTGACCTTCACATCCCTGTTCCTTATGGATAAGGCTCCAGAAGCCTCTGGGTTGGGCTGGGAGTCTTCAGGCTTTCTTGGGGGCTTTCCAGTCAGTCCTGGGTTTAGCTGAGCTGGGAAATCTGCAAGAATAGCTTTTGTCTTGCCGCTGCTTTATTCCTGTTTCCCAGCCTCGCTGAAACAAAAGAGGCACGGGCAGAGTTTTTGGTGCTGCAGATGAATAAGATTTTCCTGGAACGAATAAAAAGGTCAAATTTGGTTCCCGTCACAACTCCTGTGCATTTGTAGCACATGGGCCCTTGCATTGGCGCCGCTGCTTTATGCTTTAAAGTCAGCCATTGCCTTTTTGTCCAGTTTTAATCTTTTGTAGTTTATTTAAAGCACCCAAGCAACTAAATGGTTTATATTAATTTTGTGGACCCAAATCAGTAATTAATGCCATAGACACGAAAGACAGAACACCGCTGAAGGCTCCATTTCGGGGTTTCTTCATGTTTCTCAATTCCAGAAAGCAAAGTTTTCAGGCTAGAGTAGGGGGAGATATCCAGGGCCAGGTTAAACTATCCTTAATGTGCTCTGCTCACTCCTGTGGTATCCAAATGGTAGAGCCTGGAATATAGTAAAAATTGAGCTGGGAAACAACGACGTCAACTGAAATTTGTAACTTCATAAGCCAGTCAATACATCACTTTCATACATTATCTCTATGTTATTTCCTAAAAAAAAAAAATAAATAAAAAATCTTTATTTAATATTAGTGTTATTTTTCATGTGATTTAGTCTGTAATAAATTCAGACTTTTGTCATACTATGCATCCACCATACAGGCCTTGAGGGGAAAAAAAATAACCTATGGGGACTACATTCTGGAAAAACAAAAGCTGCCTGTTTGGCAAATCTTAAAGGGAATGAATATGAGAAGGAATATGTGTCTGGCTAGTCTCTATTTCTTGCTTTGCTAAGAGTTTATACCTGGGCATAGTCCCAGACTAAACAGTGTATAGGAATGGGAGGGAAAGAGGGAATTCCACCATTAAGGAAGGACAGGTTTTATAGAGGTTGGGGGCAGGGGAGTTAACAACACTTGGTGTTTGAGCTAATCAGGGGTTGGTCAAACTCAGTTCCAGGCCAGATGATCAGAGATTTTTACAATTACAGGGGCCTGATGAACACCGTTTGGGACTATCCCAGGAGCTGGCTGAATGATGAGGAAATTTACAAATGTATGTGTGAATAAATAACCTTGCAGCTGCCTGTAGGGTGGCAGCTTCAGCTACTTGAGCTGTTTGTAGGGTTTGCTCTGTATTTGCTCCGTTAAAATGTTTATCAGATCTGAAATTGTAAGAGGTGGTTGTTTTACTGTCTTTATTTTTTCCTCTGATTGCTCTCGAATGCTATCCTGTGAAACTTTTCCAGTCATCAAGCCCAGGCGCTACAAGTTAAGCGCTATAACCCAGCATGACAAAGCCAGTAAATAACCAGAGCAAACGACTTGCAAAGTAACTATGGGCAGATATACCCCTCACCCAAACCAGTTAGCAAATTTTTGCAACAACTGACATTTTCAGGCAAAAGTAGGAAAGACTTCGGGGCTGCTGTGCAGTCCAGAGAAAAGACAGAATGCCTCAGAAACTTATGTAATGCTGGCTTCAATGATCTTGATAACTTTTCTTACAATATGTGTTACTTATACTCTATTTATTGAACTTGTCCTTCAAGTAGAACAAGAGCCCATCAAGTACATTCTGTACCTTACAGAATTTATATTCTGTCATTAAAAACAGTATTAATGGATACTACAGTGTTTCAGATCATAAAGTTTAAGACTAGATTAATGAGGAGCATGTATCAATGTTATATTATACTTAAATAGACAAATTTAAAAGGATTTTCTTTCCACACGAGTTTAGAGGCACATTTAATGCCACAAAGGCCTCATACACCTGTCAAAAATGAACTTCTTCAATTTCGGAAAAAGCTGGTTTTAAATAAGTTAGTTAGGAAGACAAAAAAGGAGACAACGGAGCTGAGTTCTGTAACTGCTGAGGCTGAAAAATGTAAACAAATAAAAAATAGAAGGAATAATCCAGTTCAGTTGTGTCTAATGGCAGATAATGTTGGTGATAAGTACTGCAGTATGTTCTGCCTTCTTATCTGGAAAGACCACAAATAATGACTAACTATTGATAAAAATAACAATTCCCTTTTCAGACTTGCTTTTCCCCCTCCAACTACATGTGGACTCTGTGAACAAGAGCCTTGTGATGATGATGACTTCTGAGTACCTTATGTGTTGTCTTGGAATAAATTTCTAATTTATGACTGTGTTGATTGCCCTGTCTGAAGGGAGAAAAGCCTGGAGCTCTCAAACCCCCACCTCCTCTGCTTTTTTATCCTCCGATGTTTTATTTTCCCAGCAGCCCAGCTGTACTCTCCTCATACTGTGTGCATTGTCGGGATTATCTTCAGCCATGTGAACTATAAACACGGCTCACTGCAGCCCAGCTAACGGAGTGGCAGAAGGCCAAGAAGGAAAATCGTCCTCCTCGCCTGCAAGGCATCTGAAAAACAGGCCCAGGAAGGGTCTTTCCCTCACTCTGCTCAGACCTCTGAAACCACAATGACAAAGTAAAGCTCCCAAAACAATAGAGCAGTTGTTTCTCCACGATGGGATACCCCCAGGTACTCATGATGACCACAAGGATCCCTTCTTCTTTTTCCCCCTTAATAAGTTATGAGGGAAAGAAAGACTTCTCCTTGTTTTCCTCTAGACGTAACAGTGTCCTTCAGCAGACTTTATTTTCAGAGACTAAAAAGCAGAACTCAGAGCACTCATTTTCCAATCGCTATGAATTTGGGTAACACGGTTCTTCCATGTCTCGAGTTTATCAC
This sequence comes from Loriculus beryllinus, assembly GCA_039877255.1. Taxonomy (NCBI): domain Eukaryota; kingdom Metazoa; phylum Chordata; class Aves; order Psittaciformes; family Psittacidae; genus Loriculus; species Loriculus beryllinus. Next base: position 14,884 of record JBCJKH010034415.1, read on the forward strand.
ATGTAAACATGGGAAGCAAACCCTCCTACTGGTCTGTAATGTGTCCTTGTAGCTGTAACGTCCAGAGCTTACTGCTATAGAGAAGTATTTTGTTTTACTGAAGTATACTTGAAGAATAAGGATAACACCCACAAAGTTTTGAAATCACTTAATATTCCTGTGGAAAACCAACTCTCTTTAAAATTATTGGGTAGTAGAGGACAAAGTGGGAATTAAGAACATAAAGAGATCTCTGTATCTGTGCCTGTGGTGCTACTGATATAACAAGGAGTACCAGGGCTAGTCCCTAATTAAAACAGAATAGTTGTCTGATTAATGGGCAGCACCAGATGGCATCAACCGAGGTGCCTTTTTTAGCTTTACTTAGCCATTCTTCAAAAAATACTTATTTCAGGCTATGGTGAAATTCTCTTCCATGGGTATCACCTATAAATGTATGCTCCCTTTGCAAATTCTTCAAGTGCCTAGGAAGCGGCATTCAGTTAGAGCAGCTTATCAACCTTAACAGGAGCTGTCATTAACACTCGAACCAGATTTTTACTTCCTTACATCACAGGCACTTACTTTACAGCTTGGTGGAGGAGAAAGAAGGGCTTCAGCTCCAGCCCTAGTTACTGATGTGTTGCACAGCCAAGTAGACACTGGAGTCAGCAGTGTCAAAGCATGTGTGGGAGTCCAATCTCCAACAACCCCTGGCATGCATCTAAACTTTAGACTAGATTAAAGGTCGAACTTTGCTTCTGCCTTTTTTTGACTTGGAGAGCCAATGTCCTCAGGCAAGCAAGCTATTACATTTTATTTCATCAGTTAGTGGGAAGCAGCTGCTTTGCTTAGCATAATTAATGAGGAGGTCAGACAGTATACAATAGTGTTATATGCAGCACCAAGGCAAGTAATTGCCCATAAACCCAGTATCTTGTAAAAAGGGAGGGGAAAATTCACCTCCCTTGAAGAAAAAATTAGGAGCACAGTACTTCCTTTAAGCCATCGTTAAAAACATTCCCCCTTCAGGTCCTTCAAGGCCAGAAAATCATTTACCAAAATTATTCAGGAAGTAATCCACAACAATGCTCATTGCTCTTTACTGTTGCAAATATACATAAAAAATATCCACGTACAAATATACATGAAAAATAGTCAGGTAAAAGGAAGGCAATTGCACGATGCTGTACTTACCAACCCTCCTGGGGTGCCCAAAGGTAATTTAAAAGACATTGCAAGCTGATGTTCCCAATAGTTTCCTGTAAATTCTGTCACGGATCACCTTTTTCAGCTTTTTTTTCCTTTGACTTCAGGCAGGTGGGACAAAAGCCATTGGCATATGCTCATTCATGATAAGATGCCTACACTCTGAAGCCAACCAGGGGAAGAGCAGGAACACACTTTCAGAAATACTGAACAGGCTAACTCAACACTAGCTCACACTGAGTAATTTCATCAAGATGCTGAGAATGCAGGAGAAAATGGCAGGATGAGTGTTATCCCTGGCAGGGTAAGTTTCATTGTCTAGAACAGACTAGACTATTTCAGTTGGAAGGGACCTCATCTAATCCAACTGCCTGACCACTTAAGGGCTGACCAAAGGTTAAAGCTTGTTGTTAAGGGCATTGTCCTAATGCCTCTTCAACACTGACAGGCTTGGGGACCTCTCTAGGAAGCCAGTTCCAGTGTTTGACCACCCACTCTGAGAAATGCTTCCTAATGCTCGGTCTGAACCTCCCCTAGCAAAGCTTTGAACCATTGTCTAATTTGTCTTTGATCTCTTTTGATAAAAATGCAGGGTGGCTTCTGAAGAACCCAAAGGTGGTGAAATTAAGGGTTCATGAGTCAGATTCATTCCACTGAAGAGGTGATATTCAGGTCCAAAGAAAAGCCTCTGGCTCACTACCCTGAGCATCTTCTCTTCTTACAGCAATGATAGGCCATCACACTAAAGATGTCCCTTTATTCAAGAAAGCTGTTTCTATCTTTCTTGTAAATGTGACTGACCTGAAGGCTGCTCTGCCACACTTTCTCATGCTGACTAATAACCTGCTTCTGCCAAAGGGTATTCAACGGAGCTGGAGAATGTTAGGATCACAATATATATTATGCAGATTACAGCATGTATGCGAAACTTCAGTATGGAGCCTTGCTCTATGTGAATGCTGTGGACCAAATGCCAGGCAGTACCTCACTCCCTTTGCAGTCTCACTGGTTTTGGTGAGATTCTTCACAGTGCAATATTAATCAGTGCAGCTGATCTGAAAAGATCTGGTCTTATATAAAAATGTTAGGGCTCTATATGAGAAGGTATATTAATATATTAATTCCTTTGAAATAGTATACTTTATACATTTTGTTTGTATGTATCAGATGCTACCAGTTGCACGAAATTAAGCTGGCTAAAAGTGAGGAATCTTATAGTCCTGTCTCATCTGTAGGGGAGGCTATCCCATGCTGGGGTTCTCACTAACTATACAGTCACCTAACCTTTAGGAGGCCAAAGCAGGTTGACATAAGTCCCCTCCACCCTGTTAGTAATATTTTACGCAGACACAGACATATAAAAACATAATCTTTTTTATATGCATATATATCTTAATATATTAATGATATAATAACATAAATGTTATTAACATTAATGTGTTCTATAAATTTATACATATATAATGTATCTATTTACTTTATATGTTAATATAGTTTTAATATATTTATTTAGTTATATTTATGCCTATATACAAATATTTATATATTGAATATATATTTCAGTATTTACTGAAATTCATATAACAAGATGTTTCCCATGTTGAATACTGCTGCAAATATGAGTATATCTGGTAAAATGTGTAATACACATTTAGTAGTGCTCCACCTTTTTATTTTTTCTGATTTTTTTGTTTTTTGATATACAGGAAGTTTTCTGGCACTTAAAAGAATCAATTAAAAAAAATAAAACAATAAAAATAAATAAAAAGTTAACTAGTGCTGACTGCCTTTGCAAAGGGTTACACAGAGGTCAGCCATGAGGTACATAGGCAAGAAGATTACTGTCTCCATCTTCCCAGGGCAGGGAAGGTGGCTCTACCTTTACCCAGACTTCTACTCACCATGGCTGGGGTGCCAACTCTAATGGAAGGAACATCTGGAAGGAAACACATTTGTCATGATGTACTCCACGAATATTTTACATTGGAAACACAGTTTTATTTCACAGCCATTTTGGCATGCCAGTGTCTGTGTTGGGGATGGCAGAATCAAGCTGGAATTTGGGTTGTGGGGTTCTTTTGTTGTTGAAGCCTAGGATATTAGATAAAACCTGTAGGTCTGATTTTCAGTGCACTGAAAAGGCATGCTAGTATTTTAACCTAAGACACAGAGTTAATAATATCCTTATGGCTGGCTCTTGGACTCCCTTCTCTCAGAGACAAATGCTACCCACACATTCCTTCACCCAATACACAGAGAGTCATAACTTGACAATTAACACTCTTCTAAGACCTACTGAGATAAATCAGAGAGAAGCACCACATTGCTTTATATAGAATAATAACTTGAATCAAGTTAGGAATGCAAAGAGAGCTGTAAGAAGGGATATTTCTAGTGAACAGCTCCCTGTCAAAGATAACAGCAAGGAGCAGGAGTGATGAATGGCACAAACAGAAGACTGAGCATAGGAGAACCAGAAAGGAATCTGAAGCCCAAACAGTTGAAGATATAAAGGCAATTTATAAATTCTTAGCTGATTCTGCCATCTCTGAGACGTGACTAATATGGAGACAATGACAGCCTGTGGATGTCTCAGAGAGAAAGAAAGTGGTGCTGAGCACAGAGGCAGAGGAGCAGAGTTTGTAATTTCTAAACTGAAAGACTGTGTCTACTTCTTTCTTATTTTCAGTTAAGCACCATTAACACAGGTTATGCAAGTACTCTCCTGAGAATGGCAGAAATAGGTATCATGTGTGAGCAGCATCCCTACAGAAAAACAGAAAAGCACAACAGCCACATAGGAAAAAAAGGAACTTCAGAGCATTCCTTTGGCCCTTGCAGGACATCTGAACACATGGAAAGAATAGCTAGCTGTCCTTAAGTATGGAATAAAACAGAGCTGTGTTTTGAGTTATCTGCAGTAGTGCAAGGCTAACAAAAAGAGGGAAACAAAAGTGTTGCTTTTATATAGAGGGTCCGTATTTTGTTTGCATCTACACTGATTTGAGGTGTTTTCTACCGGATTTTCCCTTCTCAGAAACAAGGACATATAAAACATTGTCTGTAGATTTATTCTGATCACTGCTTCATTGCTTCTGAAGCTGAAATAATGTACCCTCCAAAACCACTAATATTTCTATTGTGACCAGACTTGTCCAGAGTTTTACAATCCTAATTAGTTTCACAGTTGTCTTGTTGTTTTCCTGTACTCCCCCTCTGTCTGCTCATCACCATCTGCTGTTGTCCACGGTAAGATCTTAAAGGAAGGACCATCTCTTTGTTCTGCCTTTGTAGAGCACTTCATAGAAATAGCTTATTATGGGAATCCAGGGCTGAAATTCCTAAACACCATGGCAATAAAAGTAGTGGATAGAAAGAATAATGAATGTCAGAAAGAGCAGAGAAATGCCCAACTCCTGCCTTTTGGATAGCATCTCCTGCGTTTTGACTTCTATCTTTTGTTTCTGTGCCATTTCTGCTCAGCCTGTTACAGGAATTGCTGGAAGAAGGAGTCAGATGAGCACACAGAGCTTGAGGACAATGCAGGCACAATCTAGTTGGAAAAGGCAATGATGGATGTGGGAAAGGGAAAAGTGAACATCAGAATAAGTCCTCTTTCAAACTCACAGAAGGGCAATTGGGAAACACCAGCTTTGTGTGTACCTGCACTTCAGACTGTCTGTTTGGGGGCTTTGCTCTGTTTTTATCAAGTTAGAAACATTTAAATGAAGACATATTAGATGCCATTTCTGTCCCACTGTGAAACTTTCAGTGGATGTGGTCAGTGACTGTACTAAAATGGAGCATTACCCTAAGGTCAGCTCTCCCCCCCCTTTGGCAGCTCCTCTCCTCTCCCTAAAAGCAAACTGTAGCTCAGCATAACACTCAGTTGATGCTTCCTACTAACTGGTCTTGCTCCGTGTTTCCCACAGAGCTTTATGTTTCTTATTTATTATTTACTAAGGACGTAAGGCTCTGGTTCATTCAGTAATTGCAAGTACTCATTATACAGGAACAACAAAACAAAAATGTCAATGCAGTTGAAAAATGAGGGGTGACCAGAACCAGCACCCTTGCAATTGGCCTCTACTCTAAATTCTTGTGTTATGTGAGTAAGGGGGTTTCTTAGATTTTTTTATGAATTATATGGAAAATCTGAAAGAAAAGCATATTTTTCACTACGAGTTAATAGAAAACACCAAACACAGAGGAGGCAGGTCAGTTCTAAATTCTTGGATTAGACGCAAAATGTGATAGAATTGCCTTCAAAATCTGAGGTTTGTGCCTATTCAATATACAGCAGATTAGGAGAGAGTGTCTTGACCCTCAATGAATGGGTTTTGGCACTTAGACAAGTCAACATAAAATGACGAAACTAAATATTCAGAAGGACTATCTTTCAGAATTCCTTAAGAAACATTAATTTTCATAGTTGTTCATCTTAAATTGTGGTCTGTGGTATTCACTTGCCCATAAAATTCTTCTAAAGTAAATTGCCTTTTCAAATAAGGCTGAACTTTTTATTTATAAAGGTTTATTAAATTAATTCAATTAATACTTAATCAGTTGTTCTAAAGTTCATCAAGCTTATACCCATGGTTCATGGCCATTTTCAGCATTCTCTCGTTTTGCACAATACCTTCATTCATAGGACCATCACGTCAAGGCTGTAAGACTCTTTTAACCCTATAAAATTAATAAATGCAACATTACTATAAAATATCATCTTGATTGGTATATATTTTTAATGTTTTGGACATCCAATTTTTAAATGAGTGTCCAAATCTGTCCTATTATCTTGAAATTTTATGACCGATGAAGTAAGTTACAGCCCTATTTTAGAGAACTAGATATTATCTCTACAACATCTGCAGTCTGTCTTAATGTAGGAAATTGCCAGGTGACTGAGCAAAGGCCTGAGTCATGCTATTTAGTTATTTAAGGTGACTTTAAAAGACCAAGATGACTACTCAGAAGATGACAGTGTTCCCAGGGCAGTCCCTAGCAGTGGTAACACAGCAGCCCATTGTGCAGGGCAGCAATTAGGAGTGCCAGCACTGATTGGGATCCTGGGGCGCATTGTTCTTCCTGATTTTCAGGTCATTCCACCCAATGGGCAGATGCTGGGGAAGTCATAATAGAGATTACCAGATTGGGGATGCAACTTCAACAGAAGACCGTGGATAAGTGTGGGGTTTTCACTTGTTTGGACTCTTTGCTAGAGGAAATAACTGCATTTGAGAGAGGCTAACTACAATGAACACAAGTATTAAGAGTTGTGTTTGGGGATGTAATAGCCAGTGTGCCTCTGGCACCTTGGGGGAGCCATTGGGAGTCACATTCCTTCCCCTCCTGACACCATGTAATCACTGGGGTAAAGACTATCATTACCTGTTCCCTGCAGAAGTGTTCCCAGGAGGTGCCGATGCACCAAAAGCCTATGGATACTTTAAAAAAACTTCAGAGCAGCAGTAAATGGCCCAGAAAATGCTTGTGAGCAGTCTGGCAGGGTAGCTTCAGGCAGACTCCTGGGGAGCTGAATGCCTTGGTAGCCCCAGTCTGTGCTGGAGATTCTCAGAGGTCAGTGCAGTGCTCTCAGTGGGGTCTGAGAAAGTATGAATTGGAAGTGAAAGGCCCCCAAGTTCTGCCACACAGAGACTGGTTGGTAAAACTGATCTTTTTCATTAAGTAGGGCCCAGTGCAAAAGAGGTCAATGGTCAGCGTCCCATAATTTAGAATCATAGAATCATAGAATCATTAGGGTTGGAAAGGACCTTAAGATCATCAAGTTCCAACCCCCCTGCCATAAGCAGGGACACCCCACACTAAACCATGCCTCCCAAGGCTT
>JBCJKH010034417.1:0-19417 GCA_039877255.1 Loriculus beryllinus
ATTTCAAGTATTTGATGTGCTTGTGAAAGCATAAAGAGGCAGAGAAAAGATTAAATGGTAGATTATGATAGAGATGTGCTTCTACTGTGCAGCATGCCTGATATATATATATATAGAAACAGGCAACAGAAATAGTAATAAAAAGGCTTTGAAAATCAGTCCACATCGTATGATTTTCATAAATATATCACTTAAGGTGAAAGTTCTGAAATACTTTCAGGAACTAATTGAAATAGGTTGAACTTTCATTTTTTTGAAACCATTTGAATAGGTAGGTAGGTTCAACAAAAACATTATGCAAAGAAATTTAACCTACAGCGAACTATGCAAAAAGATTAAAGAAAACATGGTAGTTTGAGTGTAGGCCTGTCGATTCTTGTGAAGTACTGCAGTATCTGATGGTATCAGAATGTGAAACTGATTTAAGATGAATGTTAGAGACAAGACTGTTTGGAGAGTGAAGGAAATCAAATTCGTTAACATCACGATGTATCACGTTTCACTGAAGCTTATGCGTGTTAATATTGAAATGTTAAAGAAAAGGTACTTGATACACACAGGCTTATTTCCTGTTTCTCCCTATCAACAAGTTTTTTAGGTGACATGGAAGCACATGTTTTATGCAGGGGAGTCAAACCCCAGCAATTTATTTTGTAAGAGTTTAAGCTAATAGTCATGAAGGAAGCGTTTAAAATAAAATCAGGTGGTGATCACATATGTGAGCTGGAGTCTAGTTAACTGAATGATAATATAAAATTGAAGCAATGATACTACGGACAGTGAAAGACAATATTAACGCTAGAATTGTTCTACAAATTTATCTTGCAATTCCCCACTTATCGTTAAGTAGAATGAGTGTTTATAACTATATTAGTAGGTTTAATGATATCACCAATCTTTTTTTTCTCCTCAGCGCCAAAGATCCAATTTTCTTGCTTCATATGCTGACAATGACCCAACATCTGCTCTCAACTTTCCACTGAACTTTGGCAATTGAGGGTGCTGACCTAGTCTGAGTGCTCAGATGCATTTTGCATTCCTATATAGAAGCTTTAAAGGAGCTTGATCATTTTAGATTACAAATCTGTCTGAAAAGAGGATGGAAGCTGTTGCAGCCTGGAATGCAGCAGATATGAGTCACTTAAATGAGGTGATTTTTGCAAAAGTTGCTGTCATTCAGGCAACTGCATTTGAGGAGTTACTAACTGTCACAGGTCATTCATTAATCCATTGCATGGGTTCATCTGCTACAGCCTCTTTACACTGCTCCAGGTAATTTTCTGGTAAACCAGCTGGATGCAAGCATTGCTCTGAAAGATTTGTTCCCTTTCCTAAAATTTTAATTTATCAGACACTGAGGTTTTCTTACAGTCTGCTGTCTAAAAAGAACCTTGCAGTTTAGGGCCATTTGCAGCAGTCATGTACTTATGATCAGGGTAAGAATATCACTAAAATAAAAACAAAAAGCATTGAACTGTCAAACTTTGACTGCTCTTAATTGAGTTATAGACAGCTAAGCCTGGTTACACTTCAGGCAACTTTATGAGAGTTTTAATTTTAGAAGTGGCTTGTAGAGAGAAAGGAGAGAAATGGGGGCTGTCAGAAGGCGAATTACATCTGTAGAATTCACTATATTCTGCTGAATGTTGAGAAATGATGGGCAATGACAGCCCTAAATTAAGGAAGTCAGTCTGATACTTAGACGTGATGAACCTGTATAATATTGTATCTGTGTGGAAGAAAGAGTAGCCCATTCTGCATCTTCCTTTGCTTCTGTAAAAATTTGAAAAGCAGAGGGGAAAGACAAGACTTATAAGTAACATCTTTTAATCTCTAGATTTGGGACATTTACCTTTGAAAACTGTTCTAGTATTCCTCCAGTCTGCTTCACATCTTCTGACTTTACATTGATTTCCTCTTCCTTGACCTGAAGCATTTAAGTGTGAATTAAAGAGTGCCTTTGGAAAAAAAGAATGGGATTAGAAACAGGCAGGCACGGATCACATAAGAATATATTAAAGATTCCCTTTAATGTGGCATTTGACAAACACACGTTACCTTTACACATAACTTCCTGTAGACACAGTTTGTGGCTGTATATGGCAAATGTAGCATCTTAAATCTACTTCAAACCTGAAGGTCAGTCTTGCCATGGAAAGACTGAAGTAAAAAGGGCATTGTGTACTTAAACCATCAGAATGTTATATACCACCAGGTTCTCTCCTCACTTCAAGCAGCTGGACCTCATTTTCCCTAGTCTTCCTTTTGCAGCTGCTGAGCCTATATATGCCCTTCTTGTTGACATTCACATCTCTCAGCAGATTCAAGTCCAGATAGGCTTTGACTAACCCCATCCCTACATGCTCAGACAGTGTCTCTATATTCATCTTGAGTCATCTGTCCCTACTTGCAGCTCCTGCATGTTTCCTTTTCATGTTTCAGTTTAATTAGGACTTCCTTGCTCATTCACACAGGCCTCCTGCAACCTTTCTTTGATTTTCTGCACCTGGAGGTGGGCCATTCTTGAGCTTGGAAGAAATGATCCTGGAAAATCAACCAGCTGTCCTGGACCACTGTTCCCTTTATGTGTATTAAATATTCTAATAGCTGCTACAGGCTCAGGTGCACTTGCTGAGAATAAGCAGGTTTTGAAACTGTCACCTGTATTAACTATTTTGGGTTACAAGTTTAATAAACCCCAAGTTTCATGAAATCATGAAGGCTTGCTCTGATAAGGCTGTCATCAATCAGCCTCCAATATAATAAAATACACATACCTATTCTGAGGAGAAAGGTTTAAGAAGTTGCATTTTTTTCTGCAGGTTCTTCAGCTTTCTGGTGCATATTATAACCCATATTTCTTTTTTAAGTCTCTTCTGTCTTGCAATTCCCAGAAGTACTATAATGAAAAATACTTTCATTTTGGATTTAAGTGTTCCAGAGTGAGAGGATGGACCATCCCCTACTCAGAAAGAACAAGAGGAAACTTTTAAATTACATTCTGTATCTCTTGATGTGAGGTGTATTATATGTTATATCTTTCTCTACACTGTACAAGGGTAAAGATTTAACACGTTTCTTCAGTATTACACAAGGTTTGATTTTAATTTAGAGTGTTTATACTTTAACCTCAAAACAATGCATTTAAAATTCATTTGTCCTTGGGTTTGTACCTTTTCATTTTTTTTTTGCTTTTGCCTTTTATCAAGACAAAACAGAAGTTGGAAAATGGATGTGAATGACATTTCATCTCCATTTACTCTAATTTACATTAGTACATGTATCAGTTTAAAAGCATTTAAAATCAAGAAATTATTGACTAACTGAGAAGTCAAGGGAAGGACATTAGCTCAGAATGTGTCGACTAGTCATTGCTAACAATCAGAATGTAATTTATAGGGAGTCAGTGAATAGTAAAAATCTCTAGTCACATATTACCTCTCATTTTAGCTCTTGCTTTCTTTCCCCACAAATGAACAGTAAATTTCCAGTACGCTCTTCATTTTCTTCCCCAGTGTCAACTAATTCTTTTCTTCTTTTTTTAAAAAGAATCTATTAATTATGTATTTCATCTCTTTCCCTCCTTTATATTAATGCGCTGCTATATATATAAGATAGGCAAAAGAAATATTTTATGCAGCATTACCAATGTATTTTGCAATTAGTTTGCATACTACTGGGCATTTCAAATTAACAATAGATAAATTAGTTAAACATTTTGAAATTCAGGATTAAAATAGTAGTAAAAGGTATTTAACATGAAGAAAACTCTGAAGATATATTTTAATCAGCTAGCTCTGGTCACGCATGGCCAATTGACATACTTCAATTAAGCATTTTCACTCTTTCAAAGTGAGATGAAAACTTAGTCTTCCGAATTTTCACACATGGAATAATAAGCTCATGATCAGTAACTTCTAGAAAGAGATAGAAACCTGAGGACATCTACCACTGCTTTTGGATAATGAATTGCTGTCACCAGAAGTGAGATTCTGATGATTTGATGTTAGAAAGTTGATCCAGTAAGAACAGAAGAAACTTTTAATTCTTCTGTCTTGGGAAAGAGCGAGCAGTTCAAACCATCTTTTGTGGCTAAGCTTAAGCTGATTTTTTCACATTAAAAAGAAAAAGAAAGAAAAAATGAAAAAAGACAGAGGGGTGGGGGGTGGAGGTTATTCATTTACGGAAAAGACGAAAGAAAGAGATATCTATTGCACATTTAGATTTATCTTGGGCTGTGTCTAGCTGGTTGGATTTAGCCTTTACAGTTAAGAGTGTCTAATACAAAGTTAAGACATTTTTTCTGTTTCTTTTTCATGCAATTTACAGAAAATATTGAACAAAGTAATAAGCCTTTTAATGTTTTACAGTGAAAGTGGGAAAACAGTTACTGATGTGACACAGGCATTTCTAAAGAGCTATTCAGCCCACCAGGATCTGAGTTATCTCCTAAAACCATTTATCTCTTTACACTTCTACAGACTGAGCTTTGGCAAACAGATGTCTAACTTAGACTTGTGCCAAATTCAGGTGGGGTGAATGAGGACCATTATGTTTCTTTGCAGGTTCTATGGTCAAAATTATTATAAGGTCTTCCCTTCAACACATACATTAATTATGTATATGAAAACGAAAAGGAATTTGGCCACTCCTAGGACACTACCTGCAAGGCAAAAAAGGAGGACCCTCCTTTAACCCCGGTCATGTCATTAATCTGGCTAATACTCTGACTACTAAATAGAGTTTAGTGACTGCTCAGGGACATCTGAATGCATGACAACCTCTTAATCCTGACACTGAATCCAGCATTAGCATGGCTTGGTATTTCATCTTCAGTCTTTGTTGATAACATTCATCAGTATTCACAGAATTGTCAGGCTGAATGTGTGCCCAGAATCCATGACATTTCTTTGTCATGTACTACTCATTAAAACTGTCTTCTGTATCTACATTCTCTTTTTAATCCCCTTTTCATTTAACAGAGAAATTGCTTGTCAATAGGCTGAAAGAGTTAAATGACTGAGTATGTACCCTAAAATAAGTAACTGTGTGAAGAAACTGACTGCTCCAGCTATATCCAGGGGTAGATTAAATGATATATAAAATTGTCCTCATACAAATTAAATTATAATTTAAAGTTTTCTGCTGAAAGACCTTCGGATTGATCTACACTTCATGTTTAAGACGAGGTTTAGCAGGTCCGCAATGAAGATTTTTTATGTAATCTCCCTTGCAGATAAAATTAGACAGCTATATTTGCTTAGACAAAATGTTAAGTATAAAAAGCTGGGGTTTTTTTTTGTTATACCCTCAAATTTAGTAAATTTTTTCACTTTTCATGTAAAACCTATCTGCAGGTATCTTCTGCAACATTTTAAATATTATCTTACATATATGGCAGTGATTAATTGCTTGAGTGTTTAGCAAAATCATTAAAAATGGTTGATTGAAGGTTTATGCACAGTACAATTACCATATTGTCCATCAGGTCTGTGAATCTTTAGAAACTTTCATTATTTGTCAGAAAATTTTCTCTCTGCAGCTACAATATTTTGGCATACAAACATATGTACAGTGAATAAATTATATACCAGAAAAAGTTTAGTGACTTTTAAGTAATATTCTTGCTGTTCAGAAAACAGCGCAAAATATGATACCTTTTTGATTATTTTGCAAAATTATAGAAGACTCAATTTTTTATTGAGAAGTAATAGACAAATTGCTTGACGTATATCAGGTCTTCAACATACTAAGTAAAAGAGTTTTACATTTAGGATGATAAAAACACACAGTAATTTTTTTCTCTAAGCTTCCTGAAAATATTCAGGGTTACATTTATAAAAATAAAGTAATAAATGTTTGAACGGAGACTGCTGTTTCTGCAAAGACACTAGTGTCAAAGTTGTCCCTGAAATAAACTAGAACTTTTTCTTTTTTAAATTTTTTTTTTTCCTTTCTTTCTTTTTAATTACCTAGCTCTTGCCATGGGCATGGTAAAGAGAACAGAAATATGAATTGCTGAGATACAACAGTTGAAAAGTGTCAAATTATCATCAAAGTCAGTCGGAGTTAAAACAGATCCCATAGCAGTAGGAGTGAGATTTAAATTTTTTTTTTTTTAACAGAAATGTGTACAAGATTGAAATACTAGGAAATGGAAAGTGGCTGTGAAAAGGCTACATAGGAAAGGACAGGAGAAGGAACTGTACTTGATGAATCAGATCATTTACACTATACCCTGAGGAAAGGTGATGTCAGATGAAACAGAAGGTGAACTTTCAGAGTTCTGTCAGAGTTGAAAGACCTATTCAAAAGCTGCAAAGAAGGTAATTATTTCTTTTCTTTAGGTTTTCAAACCATTGTATTTTATTCAGTTAAGAGAATAATATTCTGTACTTATTTTATTACAACCAAATATTAATGGAAAAAAAAGATACATTATTTTCTATTCCATGTTACCATGTTTTATAGGAAAAGGCACATAAGGAATTAGAAACTGATTTTGTTGTGCCTCATATGTTACTACCCTACAAAATCACAAACTGTCTGAGTCTGGAAAGCAGCTCTGGATATTTCCAATGCAACCAACCTGCTCAGAGCAGCATCAACTAGAGCAGGTTGTTCAGGGTCATGCCCAGTTAGAGTTTGATTATCTCCAAGGATGTAGGCTGCACAGAAAACTTGATCTGGTTTCACCACTCTCACAGTAATAAAGACTTATTCTAAATATAAATAGAATTTCCTGTACTTTATTTGTGACCATTGCCTCCTGGCCTGCCACTGGGCATCACTGAGAAGAGTGTCAGTCTTCTTGCTCCTTCCCTCCTGTCAAGTATTTATGCAAATTGTGAAGATACCCGTTGAACTTACAAGTAGCCTTGCAATGACATGGGTCAGGTTCCTCAGTGCCCTTTGGTGCCCATCATCAGACAGGGATTTGTTTGCTTGGTTTGTGTATATGTTCCCTAACCTCATCCTTCTCTATTGAAGGTTTACTTCTTGCTCCAGCCTTTATAGTCTCAGGGACTTGAGACTCATGAAGGCTATTTTGTCCAAGAAACACTGAAGCAACCAAGGTATTGAGTATCTTGGTGTTTTCTATTTAATTTTTAATCTTCACTGTTAGGTTTTTATTTCATTTAAAACAACCACATGTTGAGGGTACAGTGCCAACTATCTATGAACTGCCACCCAGCCTACATTTGTTTAAGCATCTTTTGTGCATGACATGGACGCTATGATGAGCCAAAACAGGGAAGCTTAGATTTTGTGTGAATGATTTCTGATTTCTACTATCTATTCCATGATTCTTACTTTTCAGACAATGAATATTTTTTCATAAATTACATTTTGAATATTTGACAGTAATTATGTTTTATATGTGCTAAAATATTAACTATCTATAAGCCTTCTTCAATTAATAAAGTAGCTGATATTCTGTAGGGAAACTGCATATTTGCCTCCTGATCTGTAGAGAGCTGTTACAATGGATAGACTTAATGATCCATTCATTGTAAGATGTAAACAGAGTGGCTCTTGCCTACCATCATGGGTAAAGCAGAATAAAAGACAACATGTATGGGACCTGGATAGTGTTGTTTATTTAAGAATAATCATTTGAGGTTTAACCCAATGGATTCTGATACGCTCAGCCGTTTTTCTTCCACCTGCTCTCCTACCCACAGCATTTTGCTCTCTAAGTTTTTAATTCCTTTTACGGCTGCCTAATTTAAATAGTCCATGTACAGAAGCAAAATATTTGATCAGTCTCCTGCTGTTCTCTCTCATGTCTGCATTCTAAGTGGAAGATTCAGGACATTACCCTTTTGTTTAATCCAGGTGTTGCAAAACCATGCAATTTAGCCAATAACAATTGTGGCTAGTAAGTACCAGGTTTCTACTTAAGGGTTCAGGAGTTCTGTCTAGGCCATTTATCCACACCTACACATACTGCCCATTATCTGCTACTTGTTTTTACCCATGATACCTAGACCTTTTCATCTATGATATACTATGATTTAGGGAATCAATTTAGATGTAAATATTTACATTTCATAATCCCAGCTATGCATATGCATGGTTATATTCAGAGTAGAGATATATAATAGATGACAAGGATCCAATAATTTCTTTCTAAAAAAAATTAAGAGAATAACAATTGCCTTCAAGTAGGGAAAATGTCAACAGCCAAATGAAAGAAATATGCAGGGACAATAAAAAAGGGCACCTAAAATTGGAATAAAAGTACAATAAATGTTAAGCTTATAGTATCAAAAAAATAAAACAAGTAATTTATTTAGTCTTGCACAACAATTCTTGAAGTTTCTTTTGGAGTGAATAGCTACACTTGACAGTGAATTGTGGACGCTATATATTCTTCAAAAAACCTAATAGGCAATAGCAAGTACAGACAGGTAACCTGTGTTATAAGAAAAGAAAAAAAGGTGAAAGTGTATAGCTGAATTTAATTCCTACAAATACTCTGTGCTGATACTCAAGCACAATGACACAAATACTCTCACACTTAGCTCAAATGTAGTTGGTCAAGAGATTGTCTGGTCCCTAAGGCTCATACATTTCAAATGTCTTGGAAAAGATATGAAACTGCAGATGCTGTCTCTGTAACAAGCCAGCTGTTCAGCGAAGAGGTCTGTCTGCAGCAAAAGGCAAATCAGCTCAGTGAAATGTGTCTGTCATTAAAGAAAGATTGATAGACTTTTGTAGAAGCAGACTGAGGACGAGGGCTATACAGCTCTTAGATCTGCTACTCTTTCTTGAAATCACTTTTCTCCTGGAATAGGTAGCTAGGATGAAATACAAATAGGGGTAAACATGAGAACAGAAGTTCATCCAAACTTCTACACTGCATCAAATGACCACACATCCCTTTCTGAGAGAAAACCAGTGATCAGAGGCCTGACCACAGTAAGAGAAGACTCCTTTCTCTTTTCCTGTCCATTATCACTCACAGTCACTGCTACTCACGCAGCAAGCCATCTCCCTGAGGGCAACTTCCCAGATCATCTCCAGAGTGTACCAGGGTTACTTACTAATTCCTGACAGAGCAAATGAGCAGAAGCTCAGTACATTATTATATAAACACATGAAAACCTTATATTGTCAGAAAAGTCATTTATCCTGAGCTTTATTCAGTAGTAAGCTGTGTTCCTTAAATATATGATATGCTTATGTGTCCACGTATGTACTGTCCTGCATCTCTGCTATTATGTATTCCTATAATGCATAGATTTTATCATAGAATCATAGAATCAGCTAGGTTGGAAGAGACCTTGAAGATTATCAAGCACAACCATTAACCCAGGACTGCCAAGACCACCATTTGGTTTTGGCATATCAGACATACCACTGAGGGCCTTGTCTACATGTTTTTTTAAACATTCTTGAGATAATAATCCCACTACTGCCCTGGGCAGCCTGTCCCAATGCCTGATCCACCCCTCCATGAAGAAATTTTTTTAACATCCAATCTAAACCTCCCCTGGTGCAGACTGAGGCTGTTATCTCTTGTCCTATCACTTGTTACTTGGGAGAACAGATGGATTCTCACCTCGTTACAACCTCCTCTCAGGTAGTTGTAGAGAGCAATAAAGTCCCCCTTGAATCTTCAGACTAGACATTCTCAGTTCCCTCAGCCATTCCTCATAAGACTTGTGCTCCAGATCCTCACCAGTTTTGTTGCCCTTCTCTGGACCCTCTCCAGCACCTCAATATTCTCTCTTGTAGTGAGGGACCTAAAACTGAACACAATATTTTGAGGTGCAGCCTCAACACTGCTGAGCACAGGGGATGACCACTGGCCTGGCCCTGCTGGCTATGCAATTTCTGATACAGGTCAGGATGCTGTCGGTTGTCTGGGCATGCTGCTGGCTCAATTTCAGTGGCTATCAATCAACATTACTCATTTTACTCATCATATTATCATATTATTCATCATACAATCGTATTACTCATTGTGTACCAATGTCAAAAATAATGTAATTCCCAGAAAGAAAAGGAATATTGAAAAATTATTAGATCAGGAAGGAGACTGGAAAACACCTTTACAAGGCTAGAAGGAGGCAGTGAAGACAAATAAAAGCCTTTTCCATGCATAAGGATAGGATGGAGAAAGATAGCTAAGGGGAAAATCACACAAGCACAGCAAGAAGCGTACTCAAACTTGCAAGTGGCAACAGAAACTGGAAATGAATACAGATTCTTCCATATAGACTACTTAGTGATGCTGATTAAGCTAAGAGCAAAATAAAGGATACATAAAATGCCTGATGAAAAAGAAATACAAGAACTACTTTGGGCCAAGCAAATCCAAATTTGAATTGTTTCAAACTAGATCTCTTGAAAAGCAGAACAAAATGAAAGGAGGAAGGAACTAAGTATCCAAATCTATTTCTTTGTAGAAATGAACTGGAGATTTCAGGAAATCTTTAAAAGAGAAAAGAATACCCAAAAAAATAATAATAATAAAATAAGGGCAACAGAAAAATAAACTAATAAAATTATATTCTATTTTGTGGAAGATTTTTATTTACTTATCAAGAAATGGAAATCCAAGAGGTCTTTGTGAGCAAATGTTTTTATAGCAGATAAGTAATAAATCACCACTACTAGAGTTTCATTGATTTTTAAAAGCTGAAAAGCATCACCAGCAAAATTATTGAACTGTCAAGTCATTTTATTTGCAACCAGTTCCTAGTTATACAGGGCTTATTACAAATTCACTTATAGGAGATATTTTTACTGTTTTCCTCTTTCTTCCGATGATCTGATGGAGGGAGGTGAACACAACCATATCATACTCAGCTCCAGGAGGCAATTATAACTCAAATTCAAGGCCCTGTTACTCTGCTGTCTTCTTGCACCAGCAGCAGCAAATTAACCATGGCCCAAAGTAGAATTCAGTCAACATCATTGTTGCTCATGACCAGCTCTGTAATTGCCTGAGTCCCTGCCTCCATTACTTTACTAAGATAATGGGATCAAAAGTGGATAATACACTGTCAGCTATGAAAATGGTTGTGAAGCTGTAGTTTTTCAGCAAATGGACTAATCTATGTGGTCATATCTTGAACCCTATGTCATATAACTGAAACTGGGGAAGGGGATCTGTAGGTTGTTTTTTTTCAAAATGCTAACTAGATGTTGAGAATGATATAGTCTCTCCTTGTTATTCAAATTCATGAAAGTATAGAAAATTATATATTTCAGAAAACAGTCCTTAGTATTATTTTAAACACTCATACTATTTATTTAATGATACTACACTCCCCTGTTAAGTCTCTTAATATATTTTCTCCGCATAGTCATGGCAGAACAATGTTTTTTCTCTCTCTCTTCATAATGTAGCTTTGTTACTTCAGGGCTTTCAGTGGTTAATGCGAGTATTGAATTTCTGGGTGTTTCTATACTTCCGTAACTGACATCAGCAGACTTTTTTCATCTCAGAAAACAAATCAAACCTTCAGCCACTGTACATCAGTTCTGAAATAGGAAACATTCTGTGCCTGCAGGTCGGAGCTGTAATTCAAATTCAGTTTGACAAATGTGTCAGAAAACATGTTTTATTAGCACATAGACCATACTGTTAAGAACCAATGCAAACTGCTATTCAGCAAGTCAGGAATATCCTTGATCACAGCTTTTTTGCTTTAGAAAGGAGTAAATATTTAACGTTTAATCTAAGACAATGGCACACTTTTTCTGGGAGGTGAAAAGAAGGGGAAGACTACACAAAAATCCCCAACACTCCACCCCCCCACCCAAAGAAACAAAAAAACCAGCCAAACACAAACCTGCACCACTAAAATACATGTTATTTTATTTACAGAAAGATATATCAGAAAAATGGGTCTATCTATCTTATTTATAACAGGGATCATAACACAAAACAGAAGACCAGCCTTTCAAAGAGGTTAAAAAAAAAGCATAAAGCAGGCAAAAATAAGAAATTTGAAAGTGGATAAGGAGCTTCTGGATTCCATCACAATAAGACCAAATATCAGACAACCGGTTCCAAAGCAAGACAGCACAGCAGATCATTGCAATTAAAGTTAGGTCATGTATCAGGAAAACCAGCATTCAAATCCAAATCTCAATACTCCCAGAGTGCCATTATGTATGATAGTTTTGTGA
The DNA here is from genome assembly GCA_039877255.1 of Loriculus beryllinus. Lineage (NCBI taxonomy): Eukaryota > Metazoa > Chordata > Aves > Psittaciformes > Psittacidae > Loriculus > Loriculus beryllinus. The sequence continues at coordinate 12,151 of JBCJKH010034417.1, forward strand.
TTTTGTTCCCCACTACCTCAGACATCTGAACTCAACAGAACATTATTACGGTTTAAAAGGAAACATTTAATTTCATATGTTTTTGCTAAAAGAAGATACTACATTTTCCTGTCAGTCCAGTACCCTTAAAAAGGAGAGCTCAAAAGACAGTGAAGGTTGTACTAAAGTTTACTCCTCATGTTGATATATATAAAGACAGAAGCTTGTGTGGTATCATGGCAGCACAGACCTTAGCACACTTATTTAATTGACTGAGAAGGCACACAGATTCTTGGAAACTTTTGTGGTCTCTGCAGCTATGGTTACACAGCAGACATTAATTGTGTTAATGTCTGCAACAGTGATGACAGAGTAAATGTCACCTATCATTCTTGGCATAGTTAAATAGAATTTAGGTCTAAAAAACTAATGTTTTTTTCCTGAAGAAGTATAGCTGGGTCAGTTACAAAGTCTGTATTTTAAACTTTTAGCCCCAGTATTTCATGTAAAGTATGGCACAAATTATTTTTCAAATTATTAAACTCAGATAAGAAAAAAATATGATTTAGAAGTAAATTTATATGATCCATTTTTTTAATTGCATTTTATAGTGGAAATGACAGCTTTTTTTCAAGTATTATGCACTAAATCAATCTATGTATATCCCTCATGATTAAAGATCATTGAAGTATTTAAATAGAAGGATGATGAATATGCCAACAAAGATAAGTAGTTGAATATTAAAAGTGTTTTGTAAAGAAAGCATTAGTTTATCTAGGAGAGTTGTCCTCTGGAGCTTTCTTGACTTTAGAGTATTAAAATAACTACAAGTGTAATAAAATGTGGTTTTGTCACAGCTCTTTGTCACATTCAAAGTGTGTGTCTGATAAAGTGTCACTCTTTCTCTGGAGGGTGCTCAGTGGTGTGCTTGATACTTGCATGTCAGCCACAGGACTGTGATGGGTATGCTTTCAGCTCTGAGAAGGCCTTCTTTGCAGATGCAGTTAGCATCCTTTCCTTATGTAATCAGTACCTGAATGAACATTGAACTGATAAACACAGAAATATATAATGTCTGACCTATAAATTAGACCATGAGTCCTAATTGAAACAACATTTGCTGTAAAACCAGAATTTTGTGCTGATTATTTTTTTTTTTTTTCAAGTCAAAGTGAGGGAAAAAGATGTTTCAAAGCCAAAAGCTTGAAAGAGGGAGGGATTGAAGAGTGGAGACAGTCAGGATCAACTGTCAGTACCTCAGCAACTCTTCTTCTTGGGAATTTTCTATTTGTTTAATGTCCATCAAAATTAAGTGATGTCCTTACACCAGATGCATTAATTTCAGAACTTTAGATCCAGGTCCTGCCTCTGACACAGGGTGCTCAGGAACAGATGATTGGGAGGTTTGAGAAAGGTATCTTGTTTTCTTGCTTGTCTGGGGATAGTTGTTGTTTTAATAAAAATAAAAATGGAAGTTTCATAGAAACATACTTGTTTGAACAAACTTCAAACAACAAGATTTTGTAATTCTGGCAGTGACTGGTGTGATTTCTCAAGGTCCCTAGAGAACTTGACAATTTCAAAGTCAGCAGTCGTAGAGCAGGACTGAGAGCACACCTGTACTGAAAGGCCACAGATGAAAGGAGCAGCACATGGAGGAGGCAAGGTGCAGCTGGAACAGTCCTGCAGAGTACGATAGGTAAAGCCCCAGGCACAAGTCTGGGGTTGAGACGACATGGGCACACAGAGCCCTGCAGAGGCTCATTAGAAGCAATGGACAGGAGGTATCATTTTGCAGAAGAATGCTACAGAACAGCTGCCAAATCAGAAAATGTTGGAGTTGCGTGGTTCCTTTCCTGAGATGGCAGTTGCCTAGGCCCAGGAGCTCCAGCACATTAGTACTCTCAGAGGTATTTGATCCTGATTTCATACTGTTGATCCGCTCCTATTTTAGTGAAATGTAAGTGGACTAAAAGGAAAGGAGGAAGGGAGGAAAATAAATATAAATGTTTCTGTTAAATAAATTAAAAACAGTTCTCAGAATTTTAGAATTTCCTGAAAATTCCAAAATCAGCTATTTTATTATCCCTCTGATTTAATCAAATTGCTAAGTATTTCATTTATGAAAAATACTTTCTTATGGGAATGATTTCATTCTCTCATTCTTGGCCTATCTACCTATTCTGATTATAAATGGTTTGATAGAGTATGAATGCTTCCTACAAGTACAGTTTCCAGCTCCTAGACAGCTATTCCTTGAAATCATGTCCTTTTTTTGTAAGGACAGTTAGTGTTTGTAATAAAAAATCTAGCAAGCTTAAGATTTTTTTTATTTATTTTTTTACTTCAAATGGAGGTTTTTAAGTAGTCTTGGTAAGTATACATTCCTTCCTACAAAAACGCTCTATTCACAGTTCACTGAGGTACTAAACAACATTTAAATATTTTCTTCTAAAAGGTAATATTGAGGCAGAAAAGAGGTAATCTTTTGATTAATGAAAGAAATAAAATAATTTGTTTCAGGTCATGTAGTCTTTGCTGGGAATATATTATACACACACAAATTTCATATAGAAAATATCAAAATGTAACAAATAGTGAATCTACGGTTACATTGAAATAAATTATCATGAGGAAAGATGAGGGTAACTAGCAGTTGTGTTAAAAAATAAAATGATTTACCTTAAATATCCTTCAAAAGCACTCCTATAGGAGCTAAGAATTTAATAAGAAGTTATTAGATTAAGCTTTCTACTTTGAAAACAGCTACTGAATTACAAGGGATTCTGATTGTAATCATCTTTTAAAAAGACATGTCAAGGGAATCAACTTCCTCCAGGAAATATAAGACCAGAGGCAGACCTGTTTTTATGAAAGAGGCAGATTATAGTACTGCAGAGAAGAAATAATTTTTGTAAAGAAAGAAATAAGATGTCATGCTTGCACCACCAAGGATTGTTGCTACTTTCCCTCACTCCCCCACATTCTTACTACGTATCACAGAAATGGGGCTGACAGGAACATTTTTTGCTTGATGACTGCAGCTGCCAAAGGTCTATGAAGTCACATAAATATTTAGTATATTTTAAGGAGAAATGTATAAACCTGTCACTTACTGAAATTGTATGCATTTATTCATACATATACATATTTATTTGTACATGTTTATACATATATATGTGTTATACATTTATTTTTACTTTGCATTTTACAAAAAGCTATAAATGTGTCTGTAGGGTATAACTGATACATATTTTATGTTCCATTAGGTATTGTAGTTGTAACATCTGCATTAGAAGTTTTCTACAGAAGCCACAGTTAAGAGAACTGCTGGCAGTTAAGAGAAATAAATTCTGCTAAGGGAGCAACTATCAACACAAAACGAGGCAACAGTGAAAATTAAAAGTTTCATTTTGTGAGTAAACAGGTTTCATAGTACCGAAACTACTCCTAAACATTAGCACAGAAGAGAGAACAGATTTAAGATCACACTGGTTTGTGGACCAGGAAAAGTAGTTTCAGGCAGCTCATAGTTTCAGATTTAGGCTGGACTTCAGTAAGTTCTTTGGCAGTGTATTGAAAAGTAACTGAATAGCCAAGCTCAAAGGGTGGTGATCAGGATGATGTTTAGCTATAAGTCAGTAATTAGCGTTGTACCCCAGTGGCCAGTATTCGGTCTTATCCTGTTTGCATTTTCAATAGTGAGCTCTATGATGAGGCAAAATGCATCTTCAGCAAGGCTGCTAAAGGCACAAATCTGGGAGGGGTAGCTGATACATCAGTGGGTACCTTCCAACTTCAACCATTCTATGATAATGTGTTTCTGTAATTCATGTGAAGAACTCTAAAATGTAAGATATTTCAAAACAGCAAGCAGTTTCATAAAGATACTGGGGTGTTCTTAAGGTTATGACAATGATTAGAAGCGATTCACTGGCTCACATCCTTGTAGATCAAGAAAATTATATTATAATTATTAATAAAAGTAAATTTCAATGATGAACCTTCCCTGCACACTACTATTTTGGGAGAAAAATTATAGCACTGTCAGATGCTGGCTTCATCCTCAGACTTCAAGTAAAGACAAAATAAAGTAAGAAGTACACTTATCCCTTTGCGATCATTACCAACTAAGTTCGAATGCCTCAAGGATGATTCTATATTTTTTCCCAATTCTGAGATGGGTTCTGACAGTTTCTTTAGTCTTGGAGCCAAGAGGATTTCAGTGAAAAACAAAACTTGTTTCCTAGATTTATTTTTTTTTTTTTTTGTATTCTAGCATTTAAATGAAAGCGCTTGATTTTTTTTTTTTTTTTTGTTGTTGTTGTTGTTGTTGCTCTGTTAAATGCCTGGCTCATTTTTCTTAAAAAATATTTAATTATTATTCAAATATTTCATTGTATATTTTGAAACCCAGTAATGTTGCTGTACAAAGATAGAACAAAAAATGGCATTGTACTTCAGAAATTGTCACTTCTGTGGCCATTTACCAATGTTCAACATGAATTACAGAAAATTGTCAATTTTTTATTATTTTGTCTAGTTTTCTTTTTCTCGGGTGCCATGTTTTCTAATCACATCACTTTCTTGTTACTCTGGACCACTTCTTGGATGCATCTTGGACTTAGATGCAAGCTCTTTACATCTTCACTTCTGTGTTTGCTAATTCTTCAAGGACCAGTCTTTTCTGTCCAACCACATACCTAAAACTCTCATCCTGTCTCTTGACAACTTGTCAGTTACTGAATCATCCTTTTCTTTCTGGTGGTGACAACTGCAGTTTCACACAGCTTTTGCCCATTTCAAGTGAAGCTTCAGAGGTTTTCTCTACCTTGTCACTTTGCCAGTGTCACACCATCACCTTTCTTGACAGTCTGCTGGCTTCCACTGCTCTATTGATTCAAGTAAACCAATTCTCTCCAGTTTCAAGCACATCATAGATTATCCCCAACATACCTAACTTCTCTTTTGCCCTCAGCATTTGGAATTGTCCTCTGATGTAGTTCTTTCAGTCACCTTGCTGTACTCATTTAACTTTGGCACCCTGTGCGTCCTCTCTCAATGGGAAACCAGAATACTATCCCACAGATGTTTTCCAGTAATTTTTTCTCTGTGTAATTCTTTTTCCTCCCCTTTTCTGTGAAGCTTATTTAATTCCTAATATTGTTTCAGAACTGCTATGCTCAAACAATTGCCTGTCATACCCACCTGGTTTCCTGCTTGTATTGCAAAGCATTTAGAATAAGAACCCTTTTTTACTTAGCTTTGGTGTTGTACATTATGTACATGAAGACCTTGACACCTAGATGCAATAGTGATGCAAAAGGTCGCATTCTAATACAAAAAGCTGATGAAAAACATTATTTTACTTCTCCAGTTCTTGTAGATATGCTGTGTTCTAATGCTTCATGTTAAAACTGTGAGTGTTTTTTCCAAAGAATTCTTTACTAAGATACATACTTGTGAACTTGCAGTTTTCCTTTGGTTTGTAACAAAATGTGTATTTGGAGATCTAAGATCAGGGTCTTCTTAACTCATTAGGGTAGTGCATAAACCACCTATGCGTTAACAATAAATGTGACAGTAGCTTACTGTCAACAGCTTGTTGGTCATAGTTTCCTTCACACCTTTGTATTCTTAGGGTGCAGTTCCCATTGAGCTCCCATTCTTGCCCACAGGATACTAGGGTCTTTGAATGGCACAATAACTGCACATAAAGTTTCCAAATGCCTTTAAGCTCAGAACTATTGCCAGCTGAATAGGCAACTTACAATGCAGTTTTCTATTTTCCTCTGTGATGATTATGCACAAATGGCCATCAGTGTGGACCTTGGAGGTTGACAAGGTGAATAAGTAGGTCAGTACTAACTCTGAAGTCTAAGATACTATTTATAGAGATGTAGATATTTCTGTGTTCTCATTCATAATCACACACACAGCAGCAATGGACATTTATTTCTGTTGCATTTCCTTTATTGTATTCAGTAAACTCTAATATTTCTTATCCAAGAAAACTAGAAAAAGACCAATATTCACCAGAGCACCAGATGTTACTATTTATTAGACACCAGCATTAAAGCTTATGCCACAGGGGACAGGACCGAGATGAATTTCTATCCCTCACTGCAAATAGTATACCATCAAGCACATAATACATCACTGGAATAAAAAAAAAAAAAAAAAAAAGGAAAATTGTGATTTAAAAAATTATTTTTGCACATAAAACAAAGAGAAAATGAATGGACCATAGATTTTACCTACATTAGGTACATATGTACAAGCATCTTGTCTATAAGTAGCCACAAGTCACAGGTAGTAAGGTTACGGAGAAGTTAAAAAGACAGTTGTTTTGAGGTGCTAGTGCTTCTGAACAGTGAAAAGATTTGACATTTCATTTGACAGTAACTTAAAAGTCTATGACATAAAAATGTAGCAGGGAAGAAGAAAGGGTTGAGGATCCTCGTGAGTCTGAGAACAGCCTGAAGTCATCCTAGAAACTTCTGTATAAAAAAATAGACTACTAATGAGCATATACATTAAAAAAGACAAACTCAGATTACTTCGAAGGATTTTCTGTCAATCTTTATACTATTCCATCATCTGTTCTGTAATTACCCATATAGCCCAAAGAAATAATCAGGTGAGGTTTTATATATTAGTGCCTTTGCTCTGCAAGAATCATAGAAGCAAAATAAAAAGAAAGGGTACACAACTTTTCTGTACATCTCCAACTCCTGAAGCTCATCAGTTATAGTAATGAAAATAAAAGGAGAGTACATCAGCAGAAAGATTAAGAAGCCCCTCAGCACCTGGTATAAAGTTGCAGTTTTCAACCCAGAAGATCAAAATTAAAGTCATTGGGTAAGAAATCTCTATATAGTGTACATTATACATTATAGGGGTAAGAGGGAAAAAAGAAGTCTGAGATCTGAGAGTCACATTTAAGAGACTACAGCACTTGCTCTTTGAATCCAACAGGATCATTTGAAATCTACTGAGCATTCCTTGAAGTAGTTCTGCATAAGTTGTGGGTTCAGCTTATCCAGAACACATCAACAAAGTACTCCTGTGCTGGTTGTCTATGCAATGCATTACTGCATGCTCTAGTGGTCTATGTCCGAATGCACTAATGGTGACTTATAATGCCTACTCTTTGTAGCATATATGCACCTATCCACAGGATTTCCCAGACAAAGATACAGAAGCCATAATCCGTACTGTGGTTATCCTGAATCAAGCAGGAATTGTGGTTTCATAACTATTTTTACCACATCTTAATGCTACTATG
>JBCJKH010034420.1:0-25040 GCA_039877255.1 Loriculus beryllinus
ACCTGAAGAGACTACACAGTTACACCCGGAAAATGCAGTAATGGCTCTCACTCTCATGCACTGCACAAACCCAGCTGTAGTGGCACCACTGCACAACCAGGTGTTGTTGTGCAGGCAAACGTGCTTCCAGCTCAGCCAGCCCAGCAATGGTTCAAAACCACGTATGTGAGAAGCTCAAGCTTAACCTTCCAGATTGGGAAACAGAGACAAGAAGTCCCAGACACGCTTCCCGCGAGCTGTTTAAGCCTGAGTCTGAAGGGAAATGGAAAAAAAGGAAAAAATAAACCAAAAAAGAAAAGAAAAAAGCTACCTATGAAAAAACTGCAGTTTAGTTTGTGTGAGAGCTTTAAAAATCACCACCATCATTATTCCTTCCCTGCTGATGCTCTCAGGTAGTCTGCCTGCCACACTAACACAGTGCCAGGCAGACAGGACCCCAAGACATGCTCTTCCATACATTTCAACAGCCACTTAACTACCTGTGAAAGGTGACAAACCAAACCCAGTCTCACTCCTTTGAAAAACACAGAAGCTTCAAAGCTTTGAAGTTTTCTTTGCTATCAAACAGAAGAATATAGAGAAATCTCGTAAACAAAGCTCTATAGAACCTAAATATAGCCATAGCTTTATCTACAAGGTATCAATACTTCTACAAATCCAATGATGTTACACTGGCTCACTACAAATCCATTGAAGTGAAACCCTTCAAAATCATACGCATTTGAATATAACACTTTTTCCTCATCTAGGAACCCCCACAGGTCAGAGATAAGAAACCAAAAGCAGAAGATCAAATAACGAAGTAGAACCCTCTGCTGGAGCAAGGATGTTAGTTGGAATTACAAGTGTATTTTGGAAAAGCAGACACCCTACTGCTGGTGTCATGGAGTTTTATTTGACGCTGATGTATGAACAGTGGAGGATCGACAGAAAAACATTCAATCTTTTCCATCAATACATCTTCCAGTTTATGCTATAATTGGCAGCATTTATCTTTTGAACACTTAAACTATTACTATATTAATTTTAAAAATAGAAAACGAAAGGCAGAGTTTGTAACTGGGAGAAGGAAAAACATGACACAGCTTTGCAAGCAATGAGCAAATCAGGTTCTCCGCCACAAAACTACTTCAAATGTGGCAACTTCAGTAAATTCCAAATACATACTAATGATGGACCTTCTGACAGGAGGAAAGAATGGAATGTCATTGCTAAATATTCATAGATGGGCTTTTAAAGTGACAAGAACAATTTACTGAGCCTATTACAGAATTTACTGAACAACTTCTGAAAACATCTGAAAAAAGAGCAAGAACTTCACAAACCTGCCATTCCCAGTCATGGCTCATATGCACTGTGCTCCTGGACTCTTTATACACAGTTATTTCACCTCAAGAGACGTTGGTATCTGCTTATACCATCATATCTATACCATGAATTCTGCCCATGGTTTAATGAATAATGAAATGGTTAATGAAATAACCCAAAATGCAACTCCTGCACGTGACTGCCAAGAGCTGGATTTACACTGGCATATACTCCCATGCTGCAAGACTTAAATCCAGAGTTCCTTAAGTACAATAATAGGTTCAAAGCAACTTATTTTTGTCTGTGGAAGGAATGATCACAAGACAGCCTGGAATGCAACATGAGGGCTTTGTTCCTTTTTAAGCATCCTCTGACTTCACTCCCAAACAATAAGGAAATATTAACAGCAAGCAAGGTCAAGTCTCTGCAGTGTAGCATTTCCCCCTTTTTCATTTTTACATGAAAAGAGCACAGAAAAGACATTAACTTTCCCAGCAATATACGTAAAAACCCCAGTATTACACGCTTCCCCACACCTAATCCAAATGGGAAGAGAAACAGAAAACTGTATATTTAAAAGAGTCAGCACTTAATTTCCTCTGCCTAGATTCAAAATGCTATATGGGGTCAGACACCAACACTGTTTACTCTATCAATTTCAAATGACACATGAACAACCAAGACATTTTTTAGAATGCCTTCAGAAAGCTATCCCCACCTCCCTCAGCATTTGTGCAATGACACTAATGACAACATGAAGAATTGTATGTAACGCTACTGTAAGTTACTGGGAATTTATTAATGTATCACAAACTTTTTAATGTATTTATCCCCATATTCTACCCACAACATTTACTTTTTTCTAATACCTATCCAGTCTGACTGCTGAGCTGGGATTCCTGTTAATAGGATTTCTAATTAAAGCTGAAAGGATACCACTACCTCTCAAGACGCTTGCCATTTACATATTTAGAGACAGTACGTGGCTGTTCCACTCACCTGGAAGTTCAACTATCAACATTACAGTGGTGAAGAAAAACTAGCAAACAAAAAACTAGCACCAGCAATTTGCGTTCCAACAAACAATACATTAAGCTTTGTATGGCTAAATCCATCGCAAGGTGTATTTTCAGATTCGCCTCACCCATAGTTCTCATCGTTCTACTTAATTCTGAATTAAGTAGACACTGCATATGCAAATTCTATATGCATCACATTTTGATCTCAAAATATCTTAAGTAACTGATGCAAATTTCAGGCTGTTGTACAGTCACTCTTGGGCATACGCAAAGACTGCCCACTACTAAAAACTGTCACTGTATGACTTCCCTATGAGTTTGTTATCTTTTATGCTTACACCTCATCTGTCACCTCCTTATCTCTTCTCCGACCTCATCCCCATTCTCCCATCTCTTCTTTACCTCCAAGTTTAAGAAAAGCACTTAAGGCTTTTCCTTCTGCTCCTTTCATGCCATCTCTAGCCTGATAAACACGATGGGAATACACAAACCAGGGCTAACAAAAGACTCAAAGACTTAACTATTTAACATCAAGGAAAAAAGTGAACAAAGTGAGCAAAAAGACTAAATACAGGTAGTTTATGCAGTCTGGGAGGGGAGGCTGGCAAGCTCTCTGTCTTCTAAAATAAGGAACAGACACTACTCCTGGAATACAGTTCCAAATTAAAGAGTGCTTTGAAGATAATCCAGAATTGCCAGAGATTATCAAAGCAAGAATTCAGAGAAAGAAAAAAACCCACCAAAACCAAACCCACCTGTTGGACAGTGATACTAAACAAAGCAGAAAATTAAACACACTTCTGCAAAAAGGGGTGGAATTATTTTAACAAAGACAAAAAAAAAAAAAAAAAGGGAAAGCAAGAAAACTTAGAAAGGTTTTAATCAGATCAGCAAGGCGGCTGTCCCGGAATTCATCACGGCTCTGTCGTCTCTAATAAAGATCAAATCACTGACTTAGACATTAAAACTTTTAGCAGTATTTCAGTGCTTTGTTGTGTTTTAAAAATCTTGCCACATAATTTGCAGCATACATTCCTAGGAAGAGTTTTGTCTAAGGAGTATGAAAGGCATTTAATTTTCCATACAGGCTCTGGAGATGGGACAGCATGGCAAGGGGCCTGCAAGAAATGCTTTAAGACTGGACAAAAAAAATGCAGGTCTCATACTCCAATGAAGTGAACAGGAATCCTAACACTGATTTCAAAGCTGGACCAGGATCAGAAAACCCTGGGATATTTGTACTGCTCTGTGGTGGCAGGGGAAGGAATTTCCTGGCCTCAAAGGGTGGTTACATTAATACACTCTTGCTCATTGCTCAATGGCTCCGTTTTAGACAGACAGCATAAATCAAGGTGTTGCTCTTCCTCAGCTGAATTAATACCCTACCTCAAAATCCTCCAGAAGTGAAGTACAAGCATCCAGTTGCTTGATATCTGCATTGTCAAGACCTGTATTTCTATAAAAACGCACGTATCATTAGAAAGTTTAAACTCCTCAGTAATTCTTGCAGCAAAATAGCAGAGGTAGCCAAGAGTATCCATTTCCTTACCTTATTTTCTTCTACTACTATAGCATGCATATTTAACATAAGTCAATCTCAAGTTCTGAATGCAGTTCCAAAGGCACATAAACGTCAAAGATTTGAAATATTCCCCTAACTCTGAGCAGCACCATTAACCTAAAACTACTTCCCACACACTGAAAATTAAGAATATGAATAAATCCAATGGAATTAATTTAATGCCAATGGTAATTCACTTCTTCCATGAGGTTTTTTCCATCACGCAAAACAAAAAACTGCCACATTTGGGTACATCAGTTGGACTGTGCTACAATTTCCTAAATTATTCCAGATGGTTGCAAAAATGTTTATTATTCAATCTTAACGTTGCATCCTTGTCCTGGGATTTTTGCAGCTTTCATTGTAATATGAGCTTCTGCAGCAACCAGTAAGATGCACAGCAGTAACTATTGCTTTATTTTTTTAAATCATATGCATCAGTGTACATGGATCCAAATGTATTATTAAATAATATACAATGTTTCCTGAGACAGTATAAATGGGTCTTGGCTTTTCTCAATTCGTAACAGAAAATGAAGGTGTCAAAGTGAGAATCTTAAGCTACACTGCCTCAGCGCAACCTGTGTTCCAGTCCATACATTTTTCCAAAGAACGGGCAAATCCTCATTGCATTTATACCCGTCAAAACGCTGACAATCCAACTGCTACAGCAATTAAAAACCTTTCTCTTATTTTTTTTTAATTGACCCCATTTTCTCATGATACACAGTGCTGCCAAACCAGGCAGGCATTTTATAAGTTTCAAGGCTTTAACTGTCAAAAACATCCTGAATACATCCGTGTTCTTCCTCTTGCTACACAAACAAACCAGACCAAGGGCATTCCCACTGCTTACAGCCCTGTAGGGTTTGTAGGTAAGGAATCACAATCCTGAATTATGGAGAGTCTTGGAGGGAGGGGGCGGAGAGGGGAAGGGAAGGAAGAGAGGGCCTGCCTGCGACTTTAAGACCACAGCCATATTAAAATCCCTTATTGTTGTTTAATCCCGGTACTACACAAACGCAGACGAGCAGGCAGACTTCAGCAGTGCCTCCAGGAAGCACAAGACAAACGATGACCTTTAAATCTGAGCTCACGGAAGAGCCGGCTCCAAACAGCCACTGAAACCTGCCGCTGATGGCCACACTCTGCACTCTTTTCCTTTCCCCCCCCCCCCCCCCCCCCCTCTCTGTAGCAACTAAACAATGTGCACCACGGGCTAGGAGACCTCAGAAACTGAACTGCAGAAGCAGTGCTCCACTTCTGCACTGTTCACTGTAGTTTTCATTGCAATGAGATGTAGAGGTTTAGGGAGTCGCACAGGGGAAATGTGTCACCTTACCACAGCTCCTGTATAACTTGTATACCGTGTGAAAGAAAAACATCTCTGTTCATGTGATTGATTGGTTGGGCAGGGATGAGATCCACACAGTTACTGTGTGTGTTGACACTATCCCTATACCATCAAGCATAAAGCCCCGTGTTGAAGGAGAGGAAGATGATATGAAGCACAAGCCTCTGTATGGGACTCCAGCAGGGCTGTATTATGGCATGTTACCTCCACAGTTAACAGTCACTGGCACATAGCTAGACACTTGTACAGTCTGGGACTAGGAGGTGAGCTTCTGATATAGCTAGCTGTCTACAGAAGAGTTCACCCACAGCTTATAACCACAGACTATTTTTAAAGGTGAAACAGCCTTGTAATATGCATCACTTCTTCTCAACCATGACCCAAGTGCCAGAAACCTCGTGTAATTCCCATGCCACTGTAATGAGCTGCACAGAATAACGGTATACTGATCCAAATTAGACTTTTAGGCATTGACACAGAGATTTTCTGAGGCAAAAGCACTGAAAGCAAGACAGAGAGGTCCTCCTTTTTATACTTTTGCAGTGATCTTATATGGGATCCATGGACAGGGTCCCAGAGTGGCACTGGGGAGTGGGTTCACAGCTATGATGTCCTGTATCACAGAGGCACAGAAGGCCAATTGGGCTGCCTCAGAAAACTGGCTGTTGCCCTTACTCTTCAAGAAATCTTTAAATCATTTAAGGTTGTTCAGCATATCAGCCCTCTTCATGCATCAAACATGAAGTAACCCTCTGAGACTGCCAGTGCTTAGTCTGCTACTGAAGAAACTTTCAGCCCTTTCACGGCACAGGTTAGTTTCAGCTGTCTGGATCTTCTGGAATTTTGCACCTCTGCACTGCAGAAGAGATAAAGACCAGTAGAAAAAGATGGAAAAATCCTAGGTTTTCCATGAAGGGATCAGAACAGGTGGATGAACAGTAACTGATGCAGGGAAGTAAAATAAGAATTCCAGTCTAGGAACAGAGAAGAAGGAGGAGGAAGGGGTGCTAGAGATTCAAAGAGTCTGACAGTTGATGATAAATATAGCAGCAAGTGTACAGCATTTGGTTCATTTTATAGCACCTGAAGAGCCACAGGTGTGGCAGAAACACTTGGTGGTTTAAGAACTTTTTTGATGTTCATGTGTGTGGGGTAGGACTTTTTGACAGTGCAGCCCACTATTTGGATTGGACCTCTTCATGGGCAGGCATGTTTTTCATTTGCACTTAGAGCACAACTTCTGGTATACTTTTCTCCTGAAGGAGAAAACCAAACAGCGCTGCCAACAAAACTGACATGTAGTAAGTGGAAATATTACATGGATTTGTTTCATAAAATGTTTATTGCTTTAAACTAAAACATTATGCCGATTTGGCCAGTGTGTCCCTAGACTGCCTTTTTGTGCTGTTGTTGTAGATCCCTGCTCTTCTCTCTCCCTCCCCCTCCTTTTCAATTTTCATGCACAGTCTTCAATTTATTATCCTTATCCCAACTGTTGTTCTAGTCTCCCAATATCCTTGTGTGCTTTTCTTGGCACGCTAGCTCTTCCTCCCCCTTGTCATCCATCTTCTGATTCTTCTTTCTTATTTTTGTCTTCTGGAGCAACAAACCCATTTTGGAAGTGTTTTTTTATTTTTCATTCTTTCCTCAATGCTTGCCTCTTCTTCCTCGTGATGGTGTTTAGCCATGCTTGTCAGGTGCTCTTCTTTCCCAAACCATCTTCCTCCCTTTATTCTATCCTCAGGTCTTGCCTGAATTCTGTCATGATTTCCAGCTGCATCTCCAGTGCTCAGGCATTTGTTTTCCCCTGTGGGTTCTCTCAGGCAACACTTCATACATAAATAGCTCCTATCAAGTACCCACTTGATGGTAAAGTACATCCTGCAGCTTCTTCATTCAACCATCTGCAATTATTTGGTCTCATCTGTTGCTACCTTAGCTGACATTATCTTTTCTTCCCTGTGTCTATCTTGTAAAGAGAACAAATATCAGACACGTCTCTTTGCTGCCCTCTGCTTAAAGGGTTCCTATGTTCAATGTCTGCTTGTTGTTTTAAACATTTTGTGTAGGACAGCCTGGCTCCCTTGTTTAGACCTGGCAATTAACTGCTTGCTTGCTGTGTTCAAGCAGTGTGATTTGGGTTTTTTTTAAATCTCTTACCTGTAAGGAGTTGTTTCTGCTTGCAGCACACAACTCAGGGCTCTGCAGACTACAGCCACAGCATGCATGCTGCAATCTGCAGATGAACAAGTCATGAGAACAGGGTTTTTTTCACCACAGACAAGTCCAGTGTAGACCCTGCTGTTGCTGTTGACACTTTTGCATTTAATATTTTTATGGCACACTTGTGCAGTTGTAATGCTAGCTGGGTGACCTGCCTCATCGCAAAGTTATGGAGAAGATAGTTTGTACTGATGGACCTGCTTCTTGTCTCATAAGTAAATGATATAAGTAACATTGCAGTTGAGAAAGAGATAACCTTGGATGCAGTTCTGTTCACATGGCTAACAATGGGATGTTTTCACATTGGATTCAGAAACTAAACAAATAATTTTAAAAATAATAATAATAAAATAATTTAAAATATTAATTTATGATGGCCATGACGTCTGTCAGATTTTCATTGAGAAAAGACTTTTTATTCTGCAGTTGATGATTTTATGTGATGTAAATTGTCTGCGTAAATGCATCTGCTAATACTAGCAGGTTTTGTTACCTTAAAAAGACACCAAAACTTCTAAGAACACGTTCTTAAGTTCCTTCAATCCACACTTTAAGTATTTAAGTTTGATAAATTGGGTTAGTGGTTTAAAACTCATGTTTTGTGATATGGGAATACAGCTCATTTTCTTCAGGAAAATGAGAAAATTAAGTCTTCTCTTTGGAGACTTCCTTAGTTATAATATGGCTATGATGATAGTCACCATTTAATAATGCATATAATTTATTTCATCATGACTGTGACGGCAGAGATATACAAACTGACAATTCATAACACATCAACTTAATTAGCACTTCCAGTCCTCTTTGTGAAAATGAACAATTCAGCTGAGTTTTGGAATAATAAGGTGTTTCTAATTCAAACTGCATGACCCAAAAGAAGTCAGAAGAATGCTGAATTATTTGACTAAAGCCCACAAAATTATATTGTAAAACTTTACCTTTAAGGCAATTAAGAGCCATAGAACTACAGAATCAAATCTTAGTTGAGGTTAGAGGCATCAGGAGGTGTCCAGTTCAACATCTGATAGTGTCAGCTAGGAGTTTAAACCATGTTTCTCAGGGCTTTCTTCAGCTGGGTCTTGAAAATCTGCAAGGATGGAGATTGTACAAGCTCTCTGGGCAACCTGCTCCAATGTTTGACATTCCTCACACTGAAAAAGTCTTTCTTATATCCCGTCAGAAACTCTCGTTTCAATTTATGTTCACTGTCTCTTGTCCTCCTACCACCTTGGTGTCTCTCTGCTGAAATCAGTTCATTAACACCTTTTTTTCAGTTACGAACCTGAAACTGTACACAGTATTCCACGTGTGATCTAACAAGTGCCAATTAGGGAGTGATAATCACTTCCCTGGATCTTCTGTCTGTGTTTGGTACAGCCCAGGATACTGTTGACCGTCTTGGCTGCTAGAGCATGCTGCTGGCTCATGTTCAGCTTGTTCTTTGTCAAGATCCCCAGGTGCAGAACTCTGCATAGATTATAATCAAATTTCGTAATGTTCCTGTCAACCTGTTCCTCCAGCCTGTCTAGGTCCCTCTGAATGACAGACCTGCCCTTGAGTCTGCTCCTCACAGTTTGGTATCATCTGCAAGTTATGGGTGTGCACTCCATCACCTCCTCCAAGTCCTTGATAGACATGTTGGATAACATGTTGCGGTGTTCAAGGCCAGGTTGGACAGAGCCTTGGGTGACATGGTTTAGTGTGATGTGTCCCTGCCCATGGCAGGGGGGTTGGAACTAGATGATCTTAAGGTCCTTTCCAACCCTAACTAGTCTATGATTCTGTGATTCTATAACAATCAATAAATAAAATATTCTAGTCACAATGTTATTTTGAGGCAGCTGCCTTAAGTATTGTGAGGTGCTCCCTGTGAGATACACACTTTTTGCTTTGGTTTTGGTACTGCTACAGAACTTGCATTCAGATCTGTAGTAATGAAAGAGATATTGAAAATTGGATATTTTGTGAGCTAATGCATGAAGGGGGAAACTGTGAGCAATACCTTCAGTCTTTTCCTTTACAACTGTACTCTTCTGTAAGATGAGCAACTGAGCCTTGATGCTTACAAGAAATGTTAAGAGAACTTGTGCAAAACAAACTAGTTCGGATGTCTGCCATATGATATCAACAGTTTCTACTAATGTAGATAGCTATGAGGAAAAGTAATGTATGCTGATTAATTTTTCATTTTCTAACATCGTCCTCCAAACACCAGCTCTGGCACCTCAAGCAAGTAATAACATCCTGTGTGGAAGCACATTTGGCTTTGACATGACGGGTGGATGCCAAAGTAGAGAATATGTTTTGTTCCCAGTGATATCTGGGTCCTTTGCTTTGCTCTTTGCCAGACACTAAAAGGGAAAATGCTTAAGATGTTGAAAGGTTTTTTGATCAAAAGCAACATGATGTTTCTTCTAGAATGTACAAGCAAATTAGTTAAAAATCAAAAACACCTTAGTGATGCTTTAGATAGCTAAAGCAGAGGGAAGAGACTAGGTGTGAACGTTTTATTTATGCATATTGAAAGGCATTCAAAAAACCCTGATGTACTGCTTTTTACTGATCTAACTAGAAGAGGAGAAATTGGAAATGACTGAATAGACACGAATTAATATTGGATCATTTATCAGAGCTGGACATTTAGTTTTAAAATTACAGTGAGCCAAAGCACAAACTCACTTTACTCAGAAGCTGTGATTTTCAGAAATACCCATAGTGTATAGTAAGCAAAAGTCTCTGGCCTTATCAAAATTATGATAATTAGAAATCAAAAGAATATTTCTTTACTATCCATACATTCAACCTCTTCTCTCAAATCTAATAGGAAATGAAAGTGGAGTATGGGTCCAGCCCTTCTGTTGCAGTGCATCATCATTGTGTTGTTCAAGTTTGGCTTTTAGCTGTGTCAGAAAGCCAGAAATCCCATTATCTTTGAATTGAACACACCATAAATTTCTGAGAAAATAAAGAAAATTGATACATTAACATTATAATTACTAATACTAGAAGAAAATTAATCCAAACTGAGATCAATAATATTCCTTTTTACATACAAAATATCTAACTCCAGAAATAACATACTAATGTTATTGTTAATATTGTTAATTGTTAATGTTAATTCTGTCAATTATCATAACACATAACATTACTGAATTATGTTCTACTTCAAAATCCAGTTTGCAATTACTATCTTCCACTGTCACCTAGTGTCTGTAAAACTTTCTGCAAGTTTTATTCAGAGAAGAATGAAATACTCCTTTTTCCCAACTTAATTCAAAAACTTGTCATCAGACAGCAATTCCTGATATTTGAGGTTTTCTTATTATAATTATCTAACAAGACAGTGTCTAGGTAATTATCCTTGAGAAAGTCTATGCAGTTGAACACGCATGTTCAGCAAGGAAACATGAAATGGAGAGGAAATACAGGGCTTTAAAAAACAGTACCATTATAGAAGATAGTGGAAGGAACAAGGACTGCATGTCCCAGTTGTGTCAGGGCTGTACAGGACTTACACACTAAAAGAAAGTATACTAAAGTATTTCAGTACAACTGAAGAGAAGAAATACGTAAATATATCTAGTGAAAAAAACATTGGGACACATGTTTTTTTTAAAAAAAAGGTACCAAATAAACAAAACAACTAAAACTTCAAATTGCCAAAAGAACATGCATTAAATATATTCTGTATTTTCCCACGAGCTCTCCCTCTTTTGTAGATATGTAACAAAAAAGGCAAACATGACAGGGTTGAGTTGTGCATTTGTAAGGCTTTTCAGTGACACTGTTTCAGCTTGCATAGTAAGGAACAGAGACATCCACAGCTATTATGTTTAAGCCTTACTACTCATAAACACCACCCATGTTTATACTTTTGATTGCTAACACTGAATATCTGATATATCTGATATATATGATCTGAGAATATCTGATCAACTTTTCAAAGAAATATTTATTAGTTTTCAAAGCAACAGATTATATGAAACTTGCATTTATTTAAATGTGCATGTCACAGCCACGTGATCAAATTCAATTTTCATGTCACATCATTCAAATACTGCACAAGATATTCTGAGAAAAGTGGGGACTGCGCTCACATACCCAGAAGAAAACAAGATTAAAAATAAAAGTCAGTAACCTGAGATATTGTTAATCTATTTAGCCCTGCTGAAATCAACCTCAATGAAACATGGCACAAAACTCTTAAAATTATAAACTTAACACAGGCATTAATATCTGTTCTTGAATGTGAAATTGCTGCCAAATGTACGTTATCTGTTTACTTTGTAAATGTTATTCCAAGGGTAAAAGGCAGTATAGTGAAACTAGATAATCCAGAATTACATAAGGGCTATTTATTAACGGTAGCTCAGAGTTCTAGTTCTAAAAAAATTTCTAAAAAAACTCTGAAACCAACAACCAAACCAAATTTTATAAAAAAAATATTTATTTATTTATTTATTTATTTATTTATTTTAAATGAAGTGTGGAAACTGCTAAACCATAGATAAGAGTGAATTTGGGCTCCAGATATACTCCATACTGTGTACAATTAAATAAGAAAAAAAATATTCTATCATTAAACTGGGAGCTCTAATACTTGCTTTCATACAGATTAACTATAAAGACTAGCAATGACCTCTAGTGTTGCAGCTTAAGCACTGCAATATAGTTTTAGCAATAAACCACAGCTCTCTGAAATAGCCCAGTAATTCTAGACTGCATTCAACTACGTGGTATACCGCAGAAAAAGCATTTCTAAAGAAGAAAAAATACCCGTCTACTAACTAAACCTAACAGCAGCAGAAATACTCTGCCGTTTTCCTTAAAAGCTACTAAAAACTGGTGGAATACTCTTTGGATTGGTAGCATCTTTTGTGAAGATATGGGGTTGGGGAGGGAACATTCTGTAATCTTTGCACCTGGTTCAAGAACATCAGCTATGTATCAGATGAGATGCCACTCTGGCTAGTTCATATGCCCAGGACAGGTAGGACAAGGGGAGCAGGAAAAAGTGAATTAAATCCCAAGAAGAGCAAATGATAGGTCATTATGTTTTCTACTATTGCTGGATAAGCATCCTTTGGACCATTTGCGGAGAAAGGACAGAGCAGCTTTCTAAGATGACCTCCATGCAAGGATAAGGCTATTCCTGTCCTGTACACAAGCTTTGTTCCTGTGGCATGCTGGCTTTGTCAGCCATGTGCACAAACAGAATAAGCTTAGATGTAGAGATGTGGCTTAAAAAAAGACAGTACCAGGACCTAAGTCAATTGCCCATTCAGGCTTGAGAGGAAACATAATACTTGTCTTTGGTAACATGGCAGAATCAGTGGCCTAACTCTTACAGCTCAGACCTTCCTTTTAGATTTCCTGTGTAATTTTTTAAGAGAGATCAATTTATTTCTACTAACTATATATATTAAAAAGTCTACAGCTTCAGTGAAATTTGAGAAAAATTGTCTTCATGGACAAATCGCCACAGGAGGATGGTTAAAAAGATAATATGAAATCTGCTCTGAAATCCTTGTGTGGCTTACAGGAGGATTCAGAGGCACTTCACAAACATAGCTGAACTGAAATCACAAAATTATCTTCCTGGGTTTTTCCAGGGCTTGCTCTGGTCTCCAGGCGCTGAAAAGAGTACTATTTCTGTGTGCAATTCCACTTTTGGATCTGGCTTGCTTTCACTTGCTCCTCACTATTTTCCTTCTTCCTATTTCTTTTTTTTTTTTTTTTCCTAACAGCATTAAGCACACTGCTGAGCTATTCCTTACAGTTTTAAGAGCTTTCACTTGCTATTTAGCTGTTTGATTTTCTTTAACTGCCTCCATTTTATTGGTACTTTCTGTATCAACCTGGATATGCTCTTATCAGAGTGCACTTATGAAATATTTTAGCCAATCTTTATCTGCAATTTGAGATTATTTTTATCATGGACTTTCAGATATGTACTCCTGTAATTAGAGAGAAAGTCACCATAAAACCTCTTGTCAAAGGTTTTTTTCTGCTAGCCCTAAACTGGTTGCAGCACTGCCAGTTCAATGGCTGCAGCAACACCAAGATCTGGTTCGTTAGCTGATGGTGATTTTCTCCTTCACTGATTTCCCAGCCTTGGCTGAGCTATATGACATTTCAGCTGTGCTGTCACTGATAAAGGACACACTGTGTAAAGTACGATCCACACCACTTCTATGTTTTGAAATCCCATATAGAGCATTAGCAGTGTGTGTCAATTCTCAGATTGGCCATCTGTAGTAAAGTCACCAAACACCCCAATTTGTGCTAGAATGATCTTAGGGGTGTGTGGAAAACAAAGGCTTTTTGAGCTGGTAGTCTGCAGTGTTTCTGAATTAAAGGAAATGTTTGAATTTCTATAAAGCTCTGGAGAGAATAATGCAAAGCCAAGCTTAAGCAGGCTCAGATTTTAAGAAGCATTTGGGACAGATCGGGGTTTCTCTTCTTCTGCCTCCTAAGCAAACTTAAAAGTTGAGTTAGTGCTTAGAGAAATATTAAATAAAATTCTTTATCACAATTTCTGCAGCTCTGTCCTTCAAAAGTAACCTCTTAGAACTAAGCTGAAAAAACGATTCCTTCTGTAGATATATCTAGATAAACTAATTTTTTAGCTGGGATTTTTGATGGTTTAGTGACCATCAATATTTTTTGTGTCACATACAGAATAGGTATATTTTGTTCAGGTTATGGGACATACCTAAACTTAGCAATTCATTTTGCCTCATTTTCCAGAGGTAAAGTTAATGAGCAAATTTGATCTGAGAAGACACATATAAACAAAAATGTAGATGAAAACTGAGTATTCTTTCAAAGGACTTAATAATCAGACAAAAAGCCCCAACTCTGCATTCTAGAGAGAGCTACTGCTAAGAGCCTATCCAAGTTCACTAGTTACATAATACATAGTTCAAAACTGAACAACAACACCAAGAACAAAACTAATCAGTCTTATGTAACACAGCAGAGGAAAAGATAAATGGGTAGGAGTAATGTGAACTGGAAGCTATGAAACATGAAAGACTAAAAAGCTAAAGTCCATAGCCAGTCAATGCAGGGGTCAGTTGCTCTTTTGTTTCCAAATTACTAGAAATAAATACTGAGCCTATAACATAGTGCTGAAAATGTTAATGACATGAAAATTACATACTGATAATTAAGAAAGTTACTAGACATTCACAAAATTTAATTAAGTCCAGGTAATTTGGGTCCTGAAGTTAGTATTAATAAAAACATGAACACTGGGGAAACTTTGGAAGACTGACAGAGCACAATGTTAAGGCAATGTTTGAAATGGGCAAATATATAAAAATTATTAATCTATAGTTTGATGTGATACCTATATCACCCTTTTTTTTTTTTTTTTATGATGCCAATAGTTCAGCTAAAGGGTTAAGAACACAGTTAATGATGCTTAGAAAGGTTCTGCAAAAATGGATTCAAAACCAGCAAACATTAATTGACTAGGATTACATATCTGTGGAAACAACACACATACTGCTTACTGAAGGTAATTTCTTCACTGTTAAATCAGGAAAAATACAAAACTTTATGCATAAATCTGATTTGGTATATACAGTGCAAAAAATAAAGAAAAGCAAAAGCCTAAACCAGTCTTCAAGGAAAGTTCTCTTCCCAGTTTGAGGGGGGGAGCATTAGACATATTTTTCTTTCTCTCCTGTTCCCAAATAATTATAGAGGTATTGATTTTTATTATCCCTAACTTGCTTGTTTCAGTGGAAGAGAGAAATTTGTAATTAGTAGATACTTTTATGTGTTAGTTTCTATTTTTGGTGTCCTTCATACACTGAGTATAAATACCAAATGCATTTTAGAAAGACATTCATTTAAGAGCTTTGGATACTCTTAACCACAAAACAGTCTGTTACAATTTCCATTTTTCTAAGCAATTCCGTGTGTACATCAATTTGAACGATACATACGTGCTTTTAAAATGCAGAGAAAACACAAATGATGCAATCAAACCAGTAGTCATCTGTGTTGCTGCATTACAAAGCTCAAGTGCAGAGCAAATTCCAGAGCTGCAAAGCCCTGAAAGAGGATTTTACCAGCACCCACGCCTGATCTCATCAATGAATATATAAAAGCTCCTAAGAAAGAGTAATGAATGCAAGTGCACTCAGAATAGTCAGATTTTTATTTTTTTTAAATGATTTTAAAACTGGTTTAAATTATTATACTCCTACAGAATCTTTTAAAATAATGTAACTAGGTACTTGGGAATGTTTCATAGGTGTAGTTTCTTCTGGAGATGCAAAGAATCATCATTTCAACTAACAGTTCATCATTTCAGTTTATTCTGTTAGTTGAAGTCAATGACTAATTCTTTAAATTGAGGCTCTGGGAGCTGGGAAAAAAAAAAAAGTGATTATGTTTCTATTCCATTCAAGAATAAAAATGAAACAAAAAGGGCTGTGAGTTACTAGAACAAAGGAGAAAAATTTAATATGTTAATAGATGATATTTTCATTTAACAATTCATCTTCATGAAAGCATAAAGTGGGTTTAATGTATTTGGTTTAAGGCTCTTAGAAGTTTATTTAAATATAATTAGTAAAATATAATAAATGAACTTGCCTTTCAAGATGCAAAAGTTCTGCATCTTGAAATTCCTCTTTGTGTTAAGAGGAGAACTTAAATGCTTATTTAAAAAGGCAGTTAGTCCTTATTAACAAAATGTAAAAAAACCAAATATCTAAATTAGTGACTTAGATTGAATATAATATTTTTTTTTTCTCACTTTTGAAAATACAGACTGCATGTTAAAATCTAAATATAGAAGGAGTGGACATAGTGTAGAAGTGTCTGAGTATGTCTCAGTGGAGTGCCTGATGAGGTACATTTTCAGGTCAGTTGATGTGCTGTTGGCTGTCTTATGGCCTGTGGTTTCAGCCTATAATCCATTTCTGGAACAATAGCAATTTGCATATGATTTCCTATGTTATTCCAGGATTTACAGTGAGAGACGAAATTCACTGCCAGGGCTAAGGGAGGAGCTGAAGCCTCATAGGAATGTCTACACCCTTTGGTTTATAAACTAAGTCTTTATGGTTACAGAACCAGGTCAGGGACTGATGCAAATCATTAAAGAATCACAGTATGTTATTTGTGAACAGAAAGACCATTAGCTATTCAGAATGTTATTCTTCAAATAGGGACTTTATATCCTGTCCTGTAATTGTAAAAACAAAAAGAAAGCAAGTTTCTAGCAATGCAGGCCAAGTTAATTCCTCATATAACTCCTTCAACGGAAGTATCTGCTTATGAAATTAAGTTTATTGTTACTTGGAATTAGACTTAACACTCAAACTATGACTGTGTACGCGAACAAGGAGGCCTGCAAGGATAAACAGGTAGCTCCTTTTCAAACCCAAACACAAAAAGGAAGTGAGGAATACAGAGAAATTGTCCAAGCAGCCAGGGATCAGGTTAGGAAAGCTACAGCCCTGACAGAACTACATCTGGCCAGGGATGGCAAGGGCACAGGACAAGCTTTAATAGGTGATAAAATGAAGTCTGGAGGAAGTGTGGACCCCCCTCCATAAAGAAACAGGACATGTAGCTACCCAGGACTACAGAGAAGGCTGAGGTACTCGACCTTTTTTTGCCTTTATCTTCCCTGGCAAGCACTCCAGCCACACCACCCAAGTCACAGAATGCAGGGAGAATGAAGGGAGAATTAAGGGCCTGCTGTAGGAGAAGATTAGGCTTGAGATCATCTAGGGAACCTGTGCAAAAGTCCATGGGACCTTATGAGATATATCTGAAGGTCCTGAGGAAACTAGCAGATGTAGTGGCTAAGCCACTATCCATCACCTCTGAGAAGTCTTGGCTGTCTAATGTAGTTCCCACTGACTGGAAAAGGGGAAACAACCCTCATTTTAAAAAGGGAAAAAAAGAAGACCGAGGGAACTACAGGCCGGCCAGTCAGTCTCACTTCTATGTCTGGCAAGATCATGGAGCAGATCTTCCTGGAAACTATGCTGAGGCACATAAGAAACAGGGTGAAAGCCATCATGGCTTCACTCAGGGCAAATCGTGTCTGACAAATTTGGTGGCCTTCTATGGCGGGGCTATGGCACTGGACTAAGGGAAGAGCGACTGACATCATCTACCTGGACCTGTGTGAAGCGTTGTGCACTATATCACACAGGATCCTTGTTTATAAACTGGAGAGGTATGGATTTGACAGATGGACGGCCTGGTGGATGAGAAATTGGCTGGGTGGTCGCTCTCAAGAGAGTTGTGGCCAATGGCTTGATGTCCAAGTGGCAATCAGGGACAAGTGGTGTTCCTCAGAGTTCACTACTGGGACTGGTTTTGTTTTAACATCCTTGTTGGCAACACAGACAGTGGAATTGAGTGCACCCTCAGCAAGTTCAATGATGACACCAAGCTGTGTGGTGTGGTTGACATGCTGGAGAGAAGAGATACCATCCAGAATGACCTTGACAGTCTCAAGAGGTGGGCCAGTGCAAACCTCATCAAATTCAACAAGGCTAAGTGCAAGGTCATCAACCATATGCTGGGCTGCATCTAAAGAGGCGGGTCCAGCAGGTTGAAGGAGGTGACTCTCCCCATCTACTCTGCTCTTGTGGGACCCCAACTTGGAGTACTGAGTTCAGCTCTAGGCCCCCCAGGAGGGATGTGAACCTGCTGAAGCAAGTACAGTGAAGGGCCATGAAGATGATCAGATGGCTGGAGCAACTCTCCTGTGGAGACAGCCTGAGAGAGCTGGGCTTGTTCAGCCTGGAGAAGAGAAGGCTTTATAGAGACCCTGTAGGCGCCTTCCAGTACCTAAAGATAGCCTAAAAGAAAGCTGGAGTGGGACTTTTTACAAAGGCATGTAGGGGGGAATGGCTTTACATGGAAAGATGGTAGATTTGGCTTAGATATTAGGAAGAAATTCCTTATTGTGACAATTGTGAGGCACTGGAACAGGTTGCCCAGAAAAGCTGTGGATGCCCCATCTCTGGCAATGTTCAAGGCCAGGTTGGACAGGGCTTTGAGCAACTGGTCTAGTGGAAAGTGTCCCTGCCCATGGCAGAGGAGCTGGAACTGGATGATCTTTAAGGTTCTTTCCAACCCAAACCATTCTGTGATTCTATGAATCTGACTTAAGTGCTTTAATGTAAGAACCCAAAGCTGCAACACAGTAAAAAATGGGAACTCTTTTCCCAGTAACATTAACTATTCAGTAATGCTAATACAGCAATACCTTTCTATAAATGTAAGTGTTGTTTTATGTTGTCTTTCAATGTATTATTTGTCTGGCCTTGTTGTGTTTAGTATTGCCTGTGCATTGTGGAGAGGTGGCAGTGTGGGAAGGTCCTGTTACTGCATTAGACAAATGGGATCTCTTAAATCAAAATGTACAACATGGGATTTTTATAGGGCTATTCAGGCTGCCTGTTTTCCTTTGAGAACTTCTATCATGAACCACTTCTGAGGTTACGTCCATTCTGACTTTTTTATCTGAGGTTTAAATATCCTTTGCCTATTTCTCCCCAGGACCAAGAGCTGATCTCATGATCTAGATGTTCAATTGAAGATAACTATCCCCTCCCTGCAAGGAGCTCTGGCAATAAGCTGGAAAATTCACTTATGAATTCAAAACCTGAGTAGTCAGAATTACAGAAACATATTGGGAAGCCACACGGTGTTAAAATCACTGGTTAGGAATGATACATAAAGGGGTCAGAGGGAGTGGCGTGCTTTCAAAAATGGCATCAGCTGCTCCTGAGTCACTGACCGTTCAAAAACAAATTACTGACAGCTTATGGACAAGTCAGTGCTCTGGAAAAGAAGCAGGAGATGAGGCAGTACTTGGTATTTGCTATGGACTACGAGGCTACATTAAAAGATAATCTGGTTTGAAGTATCTATCTCTCCCTAACATGTAGAAGAATGTGTGCTGCTGGAGACTGGTGTTTACCTTGTATATTCTAGTTCAGAACAGTAGTAGATTGCTATTTTTAAAAAAGATTAAATTGTTTTATTCCAAGAAAACTTAACTTGAAAATGAGCACTTGCTCAAGATTACAAGATGCCACAAAGCATCCATGAAGAAGGAAGGAACTTGGGTTTGCAACATCAGCCTGGGTTAGCAGGGGAGTGCACGCAGCTGTTTCCAACATTTAATAATAATAAAAAAAAGAAAATAAAAAGGAAGTTGATGAATATAGCAAGTGTAAGGGAAGCAGAAATACAAAGAGAGAATTTATGGCAAGTAGAGCTAGAGAAAACAGGAAGATGTGTTTTTTCAAGTACATTTGGAACTAAATAAATACTGATGGTATTGGTCCACTACTGGCATTGCAGATTACAATTGTGCAGTTTGAGACTGAAATAAATTTTTCTGGTGTTATCAGAGGGGTATTAGAGTATTACAGATGAACTATGGGAATAAACTCTCAAGAGCACAACTCAAGAGGTTTAGCTTATTTGGTGCCATGGAGAAAACTTAAGAGGTGTTGAGGAACTACACGTGAACAAATGTCTTCAGAAAGAATCACACAATATAGTAAAGAGTTGACAGTGCAAATGCCCAGTTGAAGATGCTAATTAGCCTCTCTGACCCTTGAAAGCTTAAATTCTCACTTCATGTTTTTCTTAAAATACATCATAAATAAAACAGTAGTTTTCACAGTCTTGTCTCATTAGTTTTTGAAAGAAAGACTCCCACCTCCTAATTTTCTTCTGAAATAGAATAAACTCAATAATTTGTTTTCTTTTGCTTTTTTTCTCTAAATCATTCTCTCTCCAAAAGCATTCTTGACTTCAAGAACCCATCCTTCTCCCCCCAGTTTATAGTAGCTAATCAACCATGCTTCCACTTTTTAATATTTTTTACTATTGAATTTTTTTATTAGAAATCACATTTACAGCATCCAATTTATACATAAAATCTATAATGAAGTGTATATTCAAATTAAAAGAAGCAGAGTCATTTCATAAGCTAAAACGGGTCACGAACACAACAGTTGAGGTAGAATGGACTACCATATACAGATGTTGCATTGGATATAACTTGACAATAACTTGGCAAACAAATACTCATGACATAAATCAGTTATGAGATTGACTATAAGGAGATACTAATTTTCAACATAAGTAGGTTTACCTGATTATTTCATGCTGAGTTCTGCATCTACACTGTGTGTTGACTTTGCATGTAACTATTGTCAGTCCTAGCAGCTGTCATAGCACTGGGAGCACTAACAGGCTTTGTGACCCCTTCTGCCCCTGCTCAAGGGTATCTATCACTCAGTGTGACTGTGGGGGCTGGTCAGGCTACTGAAGGACTGCTGGGTGGGATCTGCTTTCCCTTTCCTCAGGAGCTTCATTCAAGCTTCAGCCCTTGGCTTTGGCTCTTCCTTGAACTAGGCTTCAGCTATGACCCCACTTATCCTGCTGCACTGTGCTGGCTCTACCCAAGACCTGCCTTCTCACCACTGACTTGTCTATCAGTCACTGAACTGGTGGCTGAACCAGCTGCTTGTCACCAGGCTTTGCTCTGGTAAGTGTGGGACTGTTCTCCTTGATAATGACAATGCCTCTTCCTGCCTTGCTGCCAGCCTTGGCTCCCTGCCTGCCTTCCCTTGCAGAGCCACATGTTTTTGCTCCCTGACTACAGCTGCATAAACATGTAGTTAAGAGACACATCCTTTGGCATACCAAATTTAGCACCCAAACCTAAAAGCACACAGTGAAAAACTCCTTCTACCTTCTTGTCTATTTTACAGGATGTGAAAAAATATAAAGGTGAATCCTAAACAGTATGTTGAAAGAATAACAATCTAAATTTGGTACAGTACTTTTAAAATGGGTAGAATTATCAGCAACCCTGATTTAATGCTTTCTTTTCTTATATCCTGGAGCAAAATAACCTTCTGAAAACACTGCTTTTTCAGGATAGAAGTGCCAGACATAGTGTTAAATTGTTTTGTTCAGACAGGCTCATGAAAAAAACCTGTAATTAGTTGCTTGGCATGAAGTGGCTCTGGATCCCTTTGAGAGGAAACAACATAATGAAATGTTACAAGAACAAGCCAGACCAACCTGCTTTGCTAGCAGCACTTTGCCTACTCCCCAGTTTCTGCTTCAGTCCTGCCTGAGCTGCCTCTCAAATCAACAGCTGTCCAACACGTGCTGTAAAAAAACGAACAGTGCCCAAGTGCCTGGAGCCTCATTTTATGCAACTGCTGAGAGCCTGAGTGGCAGAGGTGCTTTGCTTGAGAACTACAAATCCTGTTGGTGATGCAGCTTCGGTGTTGGAATACCTGCTGCTTCTTTTCTTGCTGATGTGTCAGCTCCTCAGACTACAAGAGGTCACTCTTGGTAGTATGTTCTTAAGTTTAGTAAGGCTTAAAGATGCTTCTTCAGGCTTACTAAACCTCAAAGTTGTTTTCTTACCCTTGGCTTACCTCCCTGTTTATAGCACCTACGACACTTGCTTTGTGAAGTTCCAGCTGGATGTCATTCACTTCACACTAATGATTAGTCCTTCATCACATTCAACAAATTTATAAAGGACACCATTTTAGGAGACACAAAAGGCAGAAGTTGACATCTGTAGAACTAAAACACTAATCTTTGACATAATCACTGTTGTATTACACAAAGCTGCCATGAACTGCTTTGTTAGAAACATGTTCTGTATTTCCCATTACATCTGTGCAACTGAATACTAATGTCTTTTCAGCTCCATTCACTGTTGCAGTTTGAAGTGCCAAGGATATCTTTCAGAATGTGGGTAATTAGGACATACCTTCCAACAAGCTGCAAAGTTGGAGAGCACTTATTTATCAGATGCCACAAGGTGGCAACTGAGGGTAGCAAAGCTGTGTTTTCTTTCCAAAGCCCACAGAAGCAGGGTTTCCAAAGAATACCTGTCTGGACAGGCTGTGACAAATCAAGATTGTCTTTGACATGACAAGTAGGCAGAAGTAGGCACCAAGACCATAATGTGAAAACCTGTTTGAGCTTGTGAGAAGTGGTAGGTTTACAAGCTCATGGAACTAGAAGTAAAAAAAAAAAAAAGAAGCGTAAAGGGCTGTGCATATGGGGTTTAAACAGGCCTGAGAGGAAACTTCAGGTGAAAGGAAATGTCCTATATAATACATGTAGCTAGTTTACTGAATGTATCTGTCCCTGCAGGCTGAAAATGAGATGATTGCACTCTGTTTTTCATTTCTCTTCTTACATGCTTTCTTCATATTCTGACCACAATACTGTGCTTTGAATTTGTTATATTTCATGACCTTTGATATGTGTTATGGAAGGAGAGGTCACTGTGAAGCAACAGAGAAAGTATAACCCAGCTGTAAGCTATACTCAAGGGATCTCTGCTGGAAGACGTCCCTAACTCCCGTGTTGTGGCCCCCCACCTGCAGTTCTCAGTGAAAGAAGCCGCTTCCTCCCACCCCCGTCCAATCTGCTCTTCTGTGCTTTATGCGGATATGTCCTCATCTCAAACAAAAGTTCAGCAGGCTAACTGCAACAAAACCTGTAATAAAAGAGAAACCTTCAAGTGACATGTGTGAGATTCACTTTCATTTTCTCGGTACAAGAACAAGAGGCCGGTTCCTACCCTACAGCTTCATCTTCTTTGTGCCTAAAGCTCTGAGCCCCCATTGGGGCCTACCCTTCCCGCGGCCCTTGTACAGAGGCAGCGAGAGGACCCCGCCTTGGCGGTGAGTACACACGAAGCCACCGTGCCTGGGGCTAGGGGGTGAATTTAACGTTTTCTCGTGTCGAGGAGGGCTGCTGCCCGCCTCCTCACCCGGGTTGGGGTACGGCCTTGAGGCCCGTAGCCCCGAGCCGCGGACGCCTGGTGCCGGACCCCACCACGGCCCATAGCCGTTAGCGACCGCCTGTCACGAACGCGCTTCACCGGTTACCAGGGTCTCCTGGGGTAAACGCGAGGGCGCAACTTCCGCCTCCCCCGGACCAGCGCGCAGCTTCCGCCCCGCGGTTCCTCCTCCGGGCCGCCCTCTCCCGGCATGCACCCGCGCCGGAAGCGGCTGACGACAATAACAAACATCGGTGGCGGCGGCGGCGGCTGCGCCCGTGTTCCCCGGCCCCGCGCTCCCCAGCCCGCCCCGCTGGCCCCGCGTCGCCTGCCCTGCCCGCCCGCCCGCCCGCCGCCTCGCCGGGGCGCCGTGACCGCTGAGGTGGTGCGTGCCACCGCGAAGCCGTCGGGCCCGGCCG
The DNA here is from genome assembly GCA_039877255.1 of Loriculus beryllinus. Classification (NCBI taxonomy): domain Eukaryota; kingdom Metazoa; phylum Chordata; class Aves; order Psittaciformes; family Psittacidae; genus Loriculus; species Loriculus beryllinus. The sequence continues at coordinate 23,714 of JBCJKH010034420.1, forward strand.
CGCGGGGGGGTGGGGAGGGACCGGGGGCGCGCCGCCGAGGCTGGATGCACGGCGCTGCCGCGGGACCCTGGGGTGAGTGCCGGCGGGGAGGGGCGGGCTCCCTCCGCCGTCTTGCTCATGGGCTCTGTCTCTCCCAACCACCCCCCGCCGGAGGGGTTCCGATACCGGGAGGGTGGCCTTGGCAAGGGGCGGTGGTCCCGGCTCTGAACGTTGGGCTGCACCCGTGGGGCGGGCGAGGAAGAGCATATGGGGGGATGTGTGAGGGGAAAGGACGGGGACCCCGCTGCTGGCTCTGGTCCAGGGGTGATGGGGTAACCCCCGCGCAGCCGGCGGTGCCTGGGGGAGGTCGGGGTGCGCCGTCCCTGCCCAGGGTTCCGGTGCCAGGGCGAGGGATTCGCTGTGAACTTAGTACAAGGAATGACTCAGCCTGGCAGCGCCTCCGTGCTCGCCGTCGGTAGCGGTCAGACGGGCGCCGTGCAGAAGCGTTGTGTTTACAAACGTTCTGCCTGTCCCTTGGTTGTTTACTTGTTCCTGCTCCCGAGGAAGCGTATGTCGTGTGTGGAGTTTTCCCGTCGGTTTCTCATCGTTGCTTTCTGGTGGAATTAAAGGCTGTTTTGTTGATCTGGCTCCCTTCCCCAGCTCCTCCAAAGTTTTGGCCGACAGTGACCTGGGGATAGGAATGTTAATATGAATGCTAGGAAAAATTAATGAACAGATATTTTCAGAACTTATGTTTCTTACTTCATCTAGACGTAAAGTCATTGCTTCAACCTGCCATACTCAGAACCGACCCAGAAGTGTTAGTTTAGTCTTCTTACAGTCATAGCTTTTTATTATTGTGTCATTTGGTTTTTGTCTGAGGTAATCAAGTAGTATGTTCTGGCCGTGAACCATTCCCCGCCCTTCATATTTAAAGCTGTCATCTTTATTGGAGAGAATGAGAAACTTGAGGATTTTATTTTTTTGCCACTCACATATATGTGCATTAGAAATAGTTCATGCAATAGTACATTCCATGATTTATGGAAGAAATTACACTTCTGAAGGTGTTTGGTTGGCTACTTGGCAAAAGATACCTCAGTGGTACTATAGGGAGAATGAGAATGGAAAAATATGCTTCTTACAGTTCAGATTCATACTGCTGGGAAGTACTGTGAGGAATACTAGGCACTGTAAATACTTGATTTATACAGTACTCCAGCCTTCCAGTATCTGAAGGGGGTCTACAAGAATGCTGGAGAGGGATTATTCATCAGGGACTGTAGTGATAGGACCAGGGGTAATGGGTTTAGACTTAAGCAGGGGAAGTTTAGGTTGGATATGAGAA